>JAUIMM010003220.1:0-47099 GCA_031769625.1 Taudactylus pleione | reverse complement strand
CATGTGACAATGGCCTCCTATGCTTGCAGCTGTGCGTGTAAACAATCAACATGCATGGACTACACATCCCAGCATGCTCTGCCACAGCTGTAGCATGCCCTAATAGTAAAACTGTGGCAGGGCATTTTGGGATGTGTAGTTCCACCGCAGCTGGAGGGGCCGCATGTTGAATGTACATGATAACGAGGAGTCTGTGGTGAGTGGAAGACTGGAGGAAATGAGAAACTTGAAGTAAGATTCTCTAGAGAGGGATAGGGCAGAACTGGAGGAGGACAGACTTATTTTGAAAATGAAGTTTACATGTGGAAGTGACTTTCTACATTGTCTCTCAGCAGTGTGAGATCATTATTGAAGGTAGAGGATGAAAGAAAGTGAAGGAGTCAGGAAAGTGTGGGGAGGAGACTGGTCAGGTTTATTGTCCGGTAACACACAGTGACATGATGTGAGGAGGAGAGCAGGGGTATAATAGGGACTGATGGCTCCTTATGTATGAGATACACCAGAGAGTGTGAGGAGGAGACTGGTCAGATCTCTGGGCTTGTAACACACAGTGACGTGATGTGAGGGGGAGAGCAGGAGTATATTAGGGGCTGATGGGTCCTGATGTATGAGATACACCAGAGAGTGTGAGGAGGAGACTGGTCAGATCTCTGGGCTGGTAACACACAGTGACATGATGTGAGGAGGAGAGCAGGAGACTAATAGGGGCTGATGGCTCCTGATGTATGAGATACACCAGAGAGTGTGGGAAGAAGACTGGTCAGATCTCTGGGCTGGTAACACACAGTGACATGATGTGAGGGGGAGAGCAGGAGTATAATAGGGGCTGATGGCTCCTGATGTATGAAATACACCAGAGAGTGTGGGGAGCAGACTGGTCAGATCTCTGGGCAGGTAACACACAGTGACATGATGTGAGGAGGAGAGCAGGAGTAAAATAGGGGCTGATGTCTCCTAATGTATGAGATACATCAGAGAGTGTGGGAAGGAGACTGGTCAGATCTCTGGGCTGGTAACACACAGTGACATGATGTGAGGGGGAGAGCAGAGGCGTATAATAAGGGCCGATGGCTCCTGATGTATGAGATACACCAGAGAGTGTGGGGAGGAGACTGGTCAGATCTCTGGGCTGGTAACAAACAGTGACATGATGTGAGGGGGAGAGCAGGAGTATAATAGGGGCTGATGGCTCCTGACTCCCCCACTGGGCAGATATGGATAAGAGATTGCTGTAGTGACAGAGGAGGGTGTAGGATTAGAGATGGCTGTAGTGACAGAGGAGGGTGTAGGATAAGAGATTGCTGTAGTGACAGAGGAGGTTGTGGGATAAGAGAGTGCTGTAGTGACAGAGGAGGATGTAGGATAAGAGATGGCTGTAGTGACAGAGGAGGGTGTAGGATAAGAGAGTGCTGTAGTGACAGAGGAGGGTGTAGGATAAGAGATTGCTGTAGTGACAGAGGAGGGTGTAGGATAAGAGATGGCTGTAGTGACAGAGGAGGGTGTAGGATAAGAGATGGCTGTAGTGACAGAGGAGAGTGTAGGATAAGAGAGTGCTGTAGTGACAGAACAAGGAGAATATATGACTGTTCTGTACTTAGTGATTATTACTCACCTGTGCTGATATTTATAGGGATTTCCTCCTCCTTACACTGCTGATCACCCAACACATACGTCTCTTCTTCTACCTTTATAACTTCTACTTTAATAAGTTCTTCAACCTGAATAGCCCACAAGACAATATAAATAACACATATAATAATGACATTTAATTCAGAAGACATCAGTGTATGAGACCCGCACAGCTGTCTCACATCATATACTGTCTCACTTTGGTATTGGGCAACTTCCTGAATCCCACCTACCTGATAGTCCTGTGGGATATTGTGCTTTTCCTCTGTATCATCCTGAGGAAGAGAACATCTCTCTTGGGTATCTCTGTTACTGGCTCCATCTGTAGGAGACACACAATGACTGATTACATTGTATATATGCGATTATCAGATGATGTGTATATAGGTGACCCCATAGCTGCACTCCCCATTACAATAAATGACAGTCTCCTCTTACCCAGTGATGTGAGGGGCCAATGATTCTCCATCATCACGTCCTTGTGTCCTTCTATATACTCCCACTCCTGCATGGAGACATAGACAGTGACGTCCTCACACCTTATAGGAACCTGACACACACAATGATACAGTCATCACCCAGACACATCCCCTGGTGTTACAGTATAATGTCCCATTCCCAGCAGTCACCTCTCCAGTCATCACCCAGACACATCCCCCGGTGTTACTGTATAATGTCCCATTCCCAGCAGTCACCTCTCCAGTCATCACCCAGACACATCCCCTGGTGTTACTGTATAATATCCCATTCCCAGCAGTCACCTCTCCAGTCATCACCCAGACACATCCCCTGGTGTTACTGTATAATGTCCCATTCCCAGCAGTCACCTCTCCAGTCATCACACAGACACATCCCCTGGTGTTACTGTATAATGTCCCATTCCCAGCAGTCACCTCTCCAGTCAGCAGCTGAATGATCTTGTTGGTGAGTTCCAGGATCTTCTGGTCATTGTGTCTCTCATGTATCAGTGAGTGAGGTGGAGGCACCGTGATGGGGCTCTGGGTCCTGCTCAGTCCTCCCGACACACGGGGACGGCTGCTGGGTTAGCGTTCCCGCTAGGCTGTTTTAGCAGGGTGCGGCACCCTGCCCTCCTTCTGGAGGACAAAAAGCACCCTGCCCTCCAGAAGGAGGGCAAAAAGCACCCTGCCCTCACAGGCTGCGGGTGCAGTCTTCACCCGCGGGACGCAGTGGCCGGAGCTAGAGTGAACACTATGGGTGTTACACGCTCACCTGATGTCTTCTTCACTACTGTGTAATCCTGTATATTGAGACACATTAATGTATTATTATAAACAGGTTGTGACTCTCCCAGAACTACCCATCTCCCTAGTCAGGTCCCTGTGTTAGAAAGAGATAATAGTGATGTCGCTGTGACATTTCCAGCCTCCCCCGTTCCCAAATAACTTCGTTATTTATCTAATAAATCATAAGGAGAACACAAAGTGCAAAACCAATACACCTCACAACCAGGGAGGTCCCCAGATATTTACCAAAGCAGGCATCAAAAGGGGGTCAAATGCTTAGTCATGCACAAAACCTTATGCCCAAAACTGGCATCTTTGTCCACAAATGCGTGGAAGCGATAAAATTTGGTGAAGGTGTACACAGAGGACCAATTAGATGCCCTGCATAGCTGTATAACCGAGGCACCCTGTTGCGCCACCCAAGAGGCACTCACAGTATGAGTAGCATGCACCCGGATAGGATCAGGCACAAAAGATAAACCTGCTAAATAGAAGAAGTCATCCGGTGAACCAAAAACTGTTTGAAAACAGGCCAGCCCCACCTTTCAGAGTCATAGAGGACCAAGAGACTGTCCGACATCCTGACCGACACGGTCCTGTCCACGTAAACCTTCAATGCCCGATCAACTTCCAAGAAGCGGAGAGGGCAATCAGATTCAGAAGGATGAAAAGCCGATAATATGATCTCCTGATTCAGGTGTAACAGGGAAACCACCTTGGGTTGGGCAGATGGCAAAGTACGAAACACCACCTTGACACAGTAGAAAATTAGGATGGGAACCAGCAGACAGCGCTGCCGTTCCGAGTGAAACGCATTCTTCCAAGTGAGCCACTATAGGTCAACAGATTCCAGAGGCTCAAAAAGAGTCCTCTGAAGTGCCTCCAAGACCAAACTGATGTCCCAACACGGGACAGGCGAACTTGCGGTGGCTGTACATGCAGTACCCCTTGCATCGAGGAAGCGCCAGTTCGCTTCTGAAACAGGACTGAAAGGGCAGAAACCTGACCTTGTAACAAGCCAGAGGCCCTGAGACAACACGGCACTCTGACCACCTAATCTAAGTTTGCACACTCGGTGGTAAATAGCCGCCTCACAGCTACAGCCAATTCTGTAGCTCTCAAAATCTGATTCTCTACTGCCGCACCGACAGAGCCAGCCAAAGCAAATCAGGATATGAGAATGGCCTTTGACTGAGCAGATCATCCTACAGTGGCTTGACCAGCTGGGTCAGCGTCCATGGCCAGTCCGATGCAATGAAGAGAACGTGGTCCTTTTGCAATTCCCACTCGCCCAGGTGGACCTTGTGCTTACTGAGGAAGTCATCTTCCCAATTGTCTACCCCCGGAATCATTATAACAGAAATGGCCGGAGACTCCTGATATCGCCCTGCTGGTTGGTATATGCCATGTTTTTATAGGACTGGATGGGAAAGGCTTGCTCACAGAAACCGCAGAGTCTGAGGCAGGACATGTTAGACCATCCCCAGTTCCAGCAAATTGATAGACAGATAGGCCTCCTTTGTGGACCAAACCCCAAGACACTGGTATCCGTTGTGACCAGGGTCCAAACACAAATTGAGAACTAACAAGGACTAGCAGGCCGGAAGTCACAGATGTAACTATGGCCCTGATTCAGAGTCGCTCACAAGTGGCCCGATGTTTATGTACTGCGCATGCACTGCGTCCAGCGTGCGCGAGCCCCGCCGAGCGACTGAAGTTCAGTCGCTATGGGGCTCGCAAACAAGACGGGGCGGCTGTCGATGGTGAGTGACAGCTCACCCCGTTTTGTGGGCGACTGGGGGGGGGGGTGGCTGGACAAACGCAGGCGTTCCCTTAAGAACGCCTGGCGTTTGTAAGGAGGTCTTACTGACATCACTACTGATGTCAGTAGTGGACTTCCTGCTCTATTAGAGCAGGAAGTCCACTCGGCCTTGCAGCAGCCTAGACCCTACCGTAGGGTCTCGTCGCAAGGTCGATGGTCTCGATGGTCTCCTGACCGCTCGTACAAGCTGTGTGTGATCTCCCACGGCTTTGCGAGCGGCCGGAGAACGAAAAAAAAATGCCCACAATCCCAGCGTGCGGGCAGCGGCAGCGAGCGGCTCTGAATCAGGGCCTTTGTTCAGACGAGGATCCGATTTCCTATGATATGATATATGATGCTGGAGAGCCCTGGAAAGGAAATGAGCAAGGGGGACCATCTGGAAGGTACCTACCATCTTCCACAGCAACTGCATACTCTGCAGAAGGGACACCTGGTGCAGGTGCAAAAGGCACAATACCAAAGATTGTAGGGTCAGTATCTTGTCTTCCAGAATGCCAACACATGTCTACAAGTAACTCTAGGAACACCATCCACTGGGCTGGAACTGAGAATCCAACAGTGTTCCTCCAGGGTCAACAACACCATCCGCAGCTGACGGCTGAGCGTTGTCCTAGTGGATGCCATGAACAAGTCATCCAAGTAAGGGATGATAGTGATCCCCTTGTGCCGCATCAGGGCAATCATTGGAGCCATGACCTTTGGGAAGACCCTAGTTGCGGTGAAAAATCTGAAGGGCAGGGCCTGAAATTGGAAGTTGAGGGACATAATGGCAAACCAAAGAAGCTTGTGATCCTGTTCCCAGATGGAAATGTTCAAATAGGCATTTTTGATGTCAAGTGATGTGAGAAATTGTCATCCTGTGGCCAGAATCAAGTCACTGACTATCAGGCCGTCGGAAGAGCTGTCCGCAGAAGAGCGGAAAATGGGCACCAAGTGGAGGCAAAGGATGGAGGACCCTCTGTTTTTTTCTAAGGTGAAACAGACTTTTGAAAGTCTATCTATCTGTTGGGTCAACTTAAGATCTACAGATGTACCAGCTATCACCAGGGATGGAAACAATGGGAGTAGAGATGGCTGAGGACCAATAGGAAATTAAGCACTCACCTCCTATTGGTTGCGAACGTTACATACCTCATTTGCCAGAGCCACAATGGACAGAGCCATGACCTTCGCCCAGGCCAGCAATACCTCCTCCGCTAGGAAGACCTTAGGCGTGTGCTGACTGAGGACATTGGTCTCACAAGCTACCTTTAAGGAAGTTGGAAGAGCCTCCCTTTCCAGACATACTGAAAGATGCTAACACACGCAAAGTACCAATAGATTATCTTTTTAGTGCCTACTTCTTAGCCTCCCCTCTAATCCCACAGCCTGTAGTGTCCCCCAAATAGGACTACAGGGGAATGTTATTAGTTCATGGCCGATTTATAAGGATTAAGCATTGAGGTTACAGATAATGGGTCTATTTCAGAAGTGGTAGAATGCTGATGTTTGCGCAGTTAAGCAACTTAATTTGTACTGCGCAAGCGTCAGTCGCGATGATGGATGCAGTAAGGATTTATTCACAAAGGATTTACCAAGCTTCACATTACAGAGCTTGGCCCCATCCCCTAACTCCATCTGAAGATAACGTTAGCCTATAGGCTACTAAATTGTGCATTTTAGCGATGGACCCTTAAGATTCTGCTCCCAGTATAAGCGCCTAAAGCCAAACCAATAGCAGCGAGATGGCATAAGCTATCACTCTGCTCCGGGCTCTTTGCCAGGATTAGCTCTTATCAGAGCCCGTGTCCCAGCAAAAGAATAATGCTATATTCAGCAAATATATAACATTTTCACTTTGCGAGATCAGTGGGAAATGATTGATGACATCCGCATTAAAAGTGTCTATGGAGTGAAATAGGGCCATCAGCCTCACATGTAATCATTAGAGATTGTATTACATATGTAGCATACATGTGGCTGGATTAGTTATATGATTGTTGTGCTGATTACATGTATGGTGCTCAGTAACCACAGAGGTGTCAGTTTCCACTATTGTCCCCTTTCCTAATGTGCATGGTTAGCGCTGCTGACATCACACACCTGATACACGCTGATCACTACACACAGGTCACACGTACCACACGCTGATCACTACACACAGGTCACACGTACCACACGCTGATCACTACACACAGGTCACACGTACCACACGCTGATCACTACACACAGGTCACGCATAACACTACACCTGATAATACTGAGATGTTACATGCAGGTGATGGAGTCTCCGTCAAGACTCACAGCAGGTAACGTTGTTTCTCCGGGCGTTTGCTATCAGACGAGGAAAACTTTAAACCAAACACTAGAGGTAGTGAGTCTTTTTTAATGTCTAAACCTGCTTTTAACATGGACATTTTCCTGAAGACCATCAGTCACTGTGAAACATGAGCGGTCTTACACAAAATGGCGCCTGCACAGGAGACATCACGTGACCAGAAGTTAATCTCGTACCGCATATATTGTACAAGACGTCTGTGTGGCTGCTGATTGGCTGTTATGTGATAACAATATTACCCATGATCCTCTCCTGCTGGTGATGTGTGTAATGTATCTGTGGTCAGTGTCTGTCTGATCTCTACACCGGGGGGCAGGTGACCTGTGGCACTCCAGCTGCTGAGGAACTACACATCCCAGCATGCCCTATAACAGCAGCACTGTGGCAGGGCATTCTGGGATGTGTAGTTCCCCTGCCCCTGGTGTAATAACAGGAGCAATGTGACAGAGATAGGATGTGATAAGAGGTCTCTGTGTTATACACAGCTGTCACCTAAGCTGCCATCATATATGTTATCATTGGGAATGTTCCTGTTAGTGAGTACAGAGCAGCCCCACAGTACAGCACATCTCATGCATGTATGTATGTGTTATGTGCTGCAGCTCTCGCTGTCTCTCTCTCTTATTATAGGTTATTATGTAGTAACGCAGAGACACAAACTTTCCTGTTGGCCAAGTGGTAAAACAAACCGGCGTCACTGCGGCACATACAGGAGGAGAAGGGGACACGGGTATGTGTAAGGGAGGGAGCTGTGTCATACATGCCGATGTCTGTAACAGCCCCTCTGGGGGAGTCCTGTGGGGGGGGACCTCTCTGATGGGGACGTGGTGCCGTGTTCAGGTCATCGTGGCTCTCAGCATTTTACAGCAGGGAGTTGGGGTAGGGTCACCACCTGTCCGGGATTCCTCCAGACAGTCCAGAAATAGGAAAATCTGTCCGGAGGACATTTAATCCCAGACAGGCAGCTCCTGTAAATCTCCTGGGGGAAGGGCCTCAACACTACTGACAGACAGTGCACCCACCTCCCGCCTGATCTGCGGCCTGCGCAATGGTACACACTAGATCCTCTTCCCCCGAGGGCAGGCGCTGACCAGGCACAGGGCAGAGCTTCTGAGGGCAGGCGCTGTGTGGTGAGAGAGGAGAGCACAGCATGTATAGAATCCAATGCCCTGAGGTGCCGGGCGCTCTGTGGGAGGCTCTGCGGCTGGCAGGAGGCAGCGTGACAATGGGATAGATACGGCGTAGACTTTTTTTTTTCACTATTTAAACTATTTACTTAAGTAAAGTGTACATTCTATGTTATATCCTCCTTTTATCCCAGGGTAAATTGCTGTGCTATTGTGGCCATTGTGGAAATAACTACTATGGCAGTGGTTCCCAAACTGAGGGCCACACGTTTGTGATCCAGGACCAATTCAAGTTATTTATGGTCCATGTGATAGGCTAAACCAGAGCTAGACCAGAGCCAATCATAAACTATGCGGACAAATCGGAGCACAACCTTGTCCACCAGCACATAACTGAGACTAAGGGCTAAATGTAATAGCCTGCCCTAGCTGCTGTGGGAATACATGCAAGTTTGCCTGTATTTGTAAAGCAGCAGCATGTTACCGGCTAAACCAGTTTGGTTTAGCATTTAACATTTGGCTTCCATGACGCCTGTAAAAAATAAACCATACTCACCAACCCCTTGGTTCCTGCCCTCTTCTGCCCATATAGGAATCCCTGTCTTCAGAAAAAAACAAACTGCCAATACCCGAGCCACAGACATATTGCCGTCCTCGATAGACGAAATCTCGCGAATGAGGCCTCAGCGGCGGCATTTCCCATAGGAATGCATTGGCTGAGCAGTCATTGGCTTAAAAATGTCCAAGCCTTTTCCTGTCATCTGCTTACACCAGATTTGTCCATCAGACTGCCGCATGGTGGAGCCTGATTAGTCACTTGTTATGAAACACCCCTGTATATATGTGTAAGACCCCTAGATCTTCCTACTAAGATCGTCTGTCTATGGGGCTGATTCAGTAGCAATCGCAACTGCGATTACGCACGCAATCGCCCGATTGTTGCATTCTGTGCATGCATCGCAATGCGCATATGTGAAAACTACACTGTGATCGGGACTGCGATTGCAGTGATTACGCAGACCCATCTCAGAGTGATTGACAGGAAGTAATGTTTGGGAGTGGTGATGAGGGGGTGGTCAGCGAAACGCAGGGGTGCCAGTCCGTTTGAACGCCATTGCAGGGGCGGGCATAAATTAGCCACTGCGATGCTATACACAGCTTGGGCTTTCACTGCGTGCGTGAGTATGGTCAGACCTTGTGCTAGAGTGCATGAGGCTGCGATGGTACTCGATGTTACCGATGGTTTCGCTATTTTGCTAAGTATTACGGATGTGTGTAAGGTAAAGGGGGCGTCCTTATTTTAGGGTGTGTATGGCATTGCGATTGGAATCATTAGCATAGCTTGGCAATAAGACTGCATGCGTAATCACTTTTGCAATCACAATAGCGATCTGTAATGAATCAGGCCCTATAACAACAACCCGTTGTTCCCATAGAGTTGAATACACTCACCGGTACTTAGGCGGCTGCCAGGTCTTAAGCTCAGGCAGTAGGGGCTTATACAATACAAAGGTGATCACAGGATATTGTCAGGATTCAGCCTGGGATAGGCTGTTACTCACCGCGGTGCCGGCTTCCCGACTAGCCGCACGGTCGGACACCAGATGCGGCGGCGGGTGACACGCTGAGTATTCTCCCTGGAGCCCTGTTGACTTACATGCAATCCTTCATATCAGAGTTCCCGACATGGCAGTCATGGGCACAGCCATGTTGTCCTTCTCACCTGACCAGACTCTCCACCAATGGTAGCCTTGCTATCTCTCAGCTGACTCTCTCCTCCAATGGACAGCTACTTAAGGGTATAAAGCAGGACTTCAGGAAACAACTTCTCTTCTCCAGTAGCTGCTAGCATCGGATCACTGTTCCAGGCTCTGCGCTGTTGTATCATCAGTGTGCTTTCACCAGTCTCTGCTGTATTACTTCAGTGTGCTACATCGTTCACTGCCGATACTCTCCAGTGTTATTCATCATCGGTCACTATTGATACTCTTCAGTGTTATTCTACATTGGTCACTACTGATATTCTCCAGTGACATTCTACATCAGTCCCTACCGATATTCTTCAATGTTATTCTCCATTGGTCCCTACCGATATACTCCAGTGATACTCAACATCGGTCACTACTGATATTCTCCAGTGATACTCTCCAGACACTCAGTTGTCTTCCTTATTCCTCCGTCAGTAGCTAATGCCTGGATCCCTGAACAGAGGGCGGCGACCTGCGTGTTGGGTGCAGCAAAACCCATATCCCGTTTGGAGGGGGTCACTGGTGAAAACTACCAATCAGTTAGACCCCGTGCCTCTGATCAGGTCTCTTCAACACCCTGAATTAGCCAATGAGCAGGTCCTACATACTCCCTCCTCGTCTACTGCTGCCTCCCCACCTAGTCACCCCGACTACCAGTCCTCTGACTGGAAACCTCAAGGGCCAGGTCATGACAAATATAGGCTGGAGTAGATACAGATACTTTACAGCAGTGATTTTCAAACTTTTTTGAACTCGAGGCACTACACAAAATTTTTACAATTTCCAAGGCACATTATCCGGCGATGAGTCGTGCATGACCAATTAAAAACAATTGGCTCCCAAATAAAAAAATTAAGCCTCCACAGGACTAAAACATACTACATTGGCCTCCACAGGAATAAAACTCACTACACCTGCCTCCTCGGGAATAAAACATTACAGTACAAGTGCGGTGAGCTGACCGTCGGTGCACACTTGACAACCACTCACGATACACTAGTGTGTCACGGCACAGTGGTTGAAAAACACTGCTTTACAGGGTCAGGGTAATTGCAAAATCAGAACCAACATCCACATGGTTAATTGCAGGACAGTTAGGGGTAAATTTACTAAAGTGAGAGTTTTTAGAAGTGAGTTTTAAAAGTGATGTTGACCATAGCAACCAATCAGATTCTAGCTATTATCTTCTAGTAGGTGCTAGTTAAATGTTAAGTAGAATCTGATTGGTTGCTATGGGCAGAGATATCTATGACTAGTGCCAAATTCCCTGTAAGATCCAATAGATCCAGACGTGCTGCTGGGAACAACAGGGGCCTTCAAGCAGTGCCCCCAGAGAGTAATTGTGAAGAAATGGAATGTTTCCAGCGCTAATTCACCTGTTTGCTATCCAGACTAAGGGGTAAATTTACTAAAGTGAGAATTTTTAGAAGTGTTGTTGCCCATAGCAACGATGTGACGAAATGGAATCCTTCCAGCGCTATCTTGAGATCTGTGTTGTAGATAAATTTGATCTTGTTCCCGGTCTATTCCGAAATATGTAAAAAAATCTTAAAATAATATCGTGTGATATTGTTAAATGGAATATGTTATATTCAATGAAATTGAAAATGCACTCACCATTTGTAGGTGGTATATGAGCGTTGGACCAATTTCCACCATGGTCCTACAGTGGTTGCGAGAAACTCAGGAACGGTGTCAGTCATTAGGAAGAAACAAACGTACCACGCCTCCATAGTGCAATTCAGTAAGCCCAAAAGAAGTCCTACAAAATTCTGTTATATATATATATATATATATAGGTCCATTCAACCGGCACTCCCTATAGCATCAATAGAGATGGTATGTTGTAACTTGCCTTGGTGTCCTTCCTATGGTAAGCAGCTCTCACCAAAAATGGCAAAATTAATATTGTCAAAGCCGAATGTTTGGCTGAGACCTAAATTGTAAAATCAAAATCTGCACGACGCCATTTTGCGAATGGCCGCACGACGCAATTTTGCGAATGGCTATACAGCACCATTTTGTGAATCCTACACAGTATCAGTATATACGGCGCTATGTTGTTTTTCCTACGCAATAGAACACTATTAAAAGTTCTTACTAAAACAAGACATACGTTTATTGATACACGATATGAACAACCCTGCAAAACATGTACCACGGTGTACTCCACAAACACGTAGACGCACAACGCATACTAGCGTCTTTTCTTAATATCCCCCCACATACATATTGCATACTTACACTGAAAGGTTCCCTAGCATTAAAAGGTTATTATTAAAGGTTTTATTCGTTATCAATTCTATTGTGAAATACATGTATTTGATATCTAAGGTTTAGTACATGATAAGCAGACCGTGTTTGGTGCCATTCTAAACCACTGTTTATTTGCAGATCTCCGGTTCCATCGACAAGGAGATCGCAACAGGCGTCTGCAAGTTATGAATTATGGAGAATTAGGTGGTAGAATGTACTTTGTATGTAGTGTCCATTGATTAGTTATTCGGCGGGAAGATACACACTAAGAGCCGTTGGAGGGCTGAACTATTGCTGTACAAATGGACCAATGAACTGTATCGTCACAGAAGATCCACGAGCAAGAACCAATGGAATTATGCCAGCTCATGTCTATTGTATTGCCTCTCTCTGTATGGGTATATATTCAAGCGCTCTATTTTTGGTAGTTAGTCATCATTTTCTTTCTGTTGGTGGAGGCTTCCTCTTTGATGCCCGGAGAACTGGATCCAGAGCGCTTGCGTATGTATCGACTGTACCTTAATGAATGTATAATCTTTTGCGCTAATTGTATGATAGATCAAGGCGTGTAACTGAATGCTTTTTGTTGAATAATATCTTTTAGTGCTTTGGAACCACACTCAAAGTCTGGAAAGCAATTATTTCTTGTGCGATTTGCAACGCTAAATAGCGACTTTAGGGTATAAAGATTATTACATATTCATAGTTGGGGGCTCGTAGAGTGAAATAATGCTACCACAATTCACAAGGTAACACATGTTTATCGGTCTCTCACCAAAGGGTGGAGGCGCCATACCCAGGAAAGAACGCATTGTGCCTTCGAAAACCTGCTACCACTTGATGCTGAGAGACCGCTATCCGTTATTGTGTGAGTTAAAGGACAGCTGATTAGGACCTAGGGACAAGGAAGGAAGAGTTGTTTTCTTTCATTGTTAAAGTTTTGTGTTAGAGGGTAAGTCGCACGTACGCATATTTCCGGTATTGCTGCCACGTGTTCAAACGGTCATTGTATGCATAATATGATTGCTTGTTAAACCTCTGAATTATACTGCTATATTTAGGGAATAGGTTTTATTTTTTTTCTGCACAGAAAAAGTGTATGTAATTGAAACGTGTGATTGTAAGTGGAGGCTACTGTCTGGTTAAACCTCAGTGGAGGTTACTGTCTGTTAAACCTCAGTTGAAACTCGGTAGGGGCCTGACAGGGCCATACAAACTACTGGGCCAGTGTACAAAGCAGGTATATTGTGGTTATCGAGAAACTAAGGGGTTTCTCGGTCCGACACCCATTAATCGCAAAGTCCATTGATCAGTTAGGTTCTTTGGGCAATGTGATCGAACCACATAGTTATATAAACTGTGATTGTGAAGTGGGTGGTTGTGGGAGTGAAGCTGCTGGCAAGGTTAGGAGTTATTGGAACTCCTAGATGCTACCAGCTGGGAGTAAACTCAAAATAGGAAGCGAGTGGTGAATCTTGGAGTTAAATTCATCAAGTAAAATAATTCGCTAGGCGGTTATTTTACTCCTCGTTTATGCACAATGGACCATATCGCCTAGCGGGGGAAGTGGTGCATAGCGGGAAGAAGCGAGGCTGAAGCTTGGTTTGAATTCGCCGCAGGTAGAATAATTTACAATAGGTGGTTATTCCTCTCCTCATTGTGCAAGCCGACTGTAACGCCCGGAGGGCCGACTGTGCATAACAGGAGGGAGTGCGTGAACGTAGCTCTCTGAGAATCGTTCACCAATCGAAATTCTCTAGAAATTGCTCAGCGTTTTCTCAGATGGGTGCAAGGCAATCTCTAGTAATGGTCGATGATGTGCTGCTGATGGAAGGGCCGACTGGATCGGCCAGATATGTTATGTTTAAAAAGTATGGTGCGTACGCTACGGTGTACTGTAGCATATGGGTCAACATGACCAAGGAATGTAGGAAACCTTTTTCTAAAATTGGTAGCTTTAATTCAGAGGTACTGAATAATGTTAGAGAGATCTCTGTTTATGAAATCTCTAAAGAAAAGTATAAAGTTTAATGACTGTTTAAAGTTGTGGCAGCACGAGGGAAACATGTGGCTTAGCGGTGTGCACGTGACGCTAACTAGCGTCACGCCCACGATGCAAGGGAGCGTGTACGCAGTGCTAAATAGCGTGTGTGCACCACAAAAGAGCACGTACGCATAGCAAGGTAGCATTGTGGAAGGTATTGTTAGTAGCGCATGCACACCACCTCCGCCCTATGCAGATGGGGGTCAAGGTACAGTCGATCTCAAAAATCATAAAAATGTAACAAGTAACTTGTACCCTCTCCTAAGTAACTATAAGGAACATGTTTTTGATGCAGATGATGAACCTGTTGTAATGTCAGCTCTCTCCCATGTTGTCCAAATGTTAGATGTACCATCACAGAAAGCACAGGTAGCTGCCCTGCTAGTACCAGAAATGGAGGTAGTCCCACCCCTGCAGGAAGTATTAACACCCGCTTTAACAGTTGAGCCCCGGGATGCGGAGAAGATTGTAGCAGGGTTGAGCCCTGTGGTGTAGCTAGAGTACGGAGCAGGGTTGAGCCCCATGATGCAGAGAAGATTGTAGCAGGAATGAGCCCCGTGGTGTGGCTAGGGTTTGGAGTGGTTAAGCCCCATAATGCGGAGAAGATTGTAGCAGGGTTGAGCCCTGTGGTATGGCTAGGGTTCGGAGTGGGGTTGAGCCCTGTGATGCGGAGAAGATTGTAGCACGGTTGAGCCCTGTGGTGTGGATAGAGTACGGAGTGAGGTTGAGCCCCGTGATGTGGAGTTGACACTGTAATGGTGCAGTTGACAACTGTAACAAGGTTCAGTTCAATAGTGACAGGAACAAAAAGACAACAGGTAAAGTGCAGCAAAATGAGGAAAGCACAATGATGGAGCAAAAAGCAATACTTAGAAAATATGAATGCTGGGCTCTGTAGTGTAGCGGATAACTGGCATCAGAAGTTCATCTGGAATATAACAAAGTCCACAGCAATCCACAGGCACAGCGGGGATCTGGCAGGAGTCCAAGAAAAGACCTGAAAGCAACGTTGCACAGACACTGAGACACAGTTAGTAACAGGCTTTATACTAGAGGTCTATGATCCATAGGAAGTTTCAGAACATGTGACCCAAATGGAATCAGGTTTGAAATAATGAGCAATCTAGGAATCCCACAACCTGATGACACCTGGGAAACAGATGATCACTTTAACACTATCCCCTGAATGAGAAGCACGCCAGCAAGCGGGATAGCTCCTCCAATGATCACAATGGAACTTTGGCAAAAGTAGTCTATCTTTATGTACTGAAATAGTCGCAGTCCTGACAAAAGGTCAACCAACCGGTGGAGATACAAGGCGGAGTCGAGGCAGATAACGTAGACCTGTCAATCGCGAGCTTGTTCTGGGAGAGTTAAAGACTGCCGTGAGATAACCTGAGCTAGGGAACTTTGCAGCCCACTGTTCCAGCAATGGAGTGGCGGGCTGGGTTTGTGTTCTTACTTTTTTCCACAGTTCTCATGATCCTTGTTTGGTTCGGGAGGTCCTGTTTCTGTAACGGTGGGCAGATGATGGAGAGAGAGGTCAATGGTGATATTGATGGAGTGGAGTCGGAAAAAGGAGTGTTAAACCAATCGGAGGAGTATCTGACCAAACCCAGTACAGTAATTGCTAAGAGATCTGTTATTTTGGAAACTCTGAGACAGTGTGAAGGTCTATCGTCTGAGGACTATTGTATTTGTGAGTTTTTTGGGTCCCTAGTCGATGAGAGATGCATCCAGCGGTGTCAGCCTAAGTATAACCTGTATTGGGGTGGGTATGCTTTAGAGGATTATCATACCATGGTGGGCAAAGTTTTAAGCCAAACTGACTGTTGGGTGTGCTCTCACGTGCCTCAGGGACAACAATGTAGGGTTAGTGCCATTTCCATTAAATGTCTCTGAGGTTTTAGAATTGCAACGAGGGGAGGAACTGGATGGAAAATTTCTTCTGTCCAAACCACCTCATTTTAAACTACACCAGTATCAAGTAGATAGATCACTTTTGTGTTTGAACTTCACCAACTTCAACAAACCAGGAAGTTGAGAAGTGACTGGAAATAACCAGACGATGACCTTCTCACTAAGAGCTGATAATGAATCTATTAATTTTGAACTTTTACGCTCCATTAGACTAGGTGGGAGACATTTCCGGTATAAATATACACTTAGTTCCAAGGAAATGGTTGGTAGGGTACTGTGCCAAGGTTATACAACCAGAAACTTGTACGAGTCAAATGGGAGAACCTGAGATAGGATCACTTGCTATGGAAATGTGTTTGACGATTATGATGTATTCTATTCCTTACGTTCTCCCTAATGATGTGTATTTTATATGTGGAAGGAAAGCGTAAATTCCCACTATGGCTAAAACTTTAGCGAAGATTCTTTGCATTCGGCTAAATAGTTATTACATTGATTATTCACCCAGACCAATCAGGGTTTATGCCAGGCAAATCAACATTGGAGAACATTAGAAGGCTGAACACTCCTTTACAGGACTCCGATGGCGAGGAGTCCTCCTCTGTTATTGTGTCGTTAGATGCAGCAAAAGCATTTGACTCCGTGGAGTGGCCCTTTTTGTGGGAGGTCATGCTATGTTTTGGGCTCTTGAAATGGGTAAAACTTCTGTATACAAACCCTACTGCCAGGGTGTCGGTAAATGGGTTTATCTCGGGGTACAAGACAGGGTTGCCCCTTGTCCCCAACTCTGTTTGCATTGGCTATCGAGCCGATGTCCTGTATTATACGTTCTCACCCTGATATTGTAGGTCTGCGTTTGGGTAATAGAATGGACAAAGTTTCCCAATATGCAGACAATTTATTACTTTTCTTATGCGATTATGTAACAGCTATGCCTGTGGTTATTCAAGTCATAGCACAATTTGGACATTTTTCCGGTCTTAAGATAAACTGAGACAAATCATCTATCCTTCTTCTTAGTGGGATATATCTGGCTGTTCCCCTTATCACTCTCCCCCTCTGTTGGGTAAACAAATTTAAATATCTAGGTATTTGGATATCGAATTCCCTAAAGGACTACATAGTACTGAATGTCAATCCCCTGTTTGTCTACTTAAAGGACAAACTCCAGTCCTGGTGCTGGCTCCCTCTTACTGTTACTGGTAGAATGAACCTAATCAAGATGGTGGTGCAGCCAAAATTTTTGTATGTTTTATAGCATTCTCCAGTTTTTATCACAGATACATTGTTTAGGCGTTTAAATAGTCTTCTTTCTTCAGTGGTCTGGGTGAATCGTCGACCACGTATTCAAGTGGCTGTTCTAACCCGATCTATATCTGGGGAAGGTTTGGCTCTTCCAAATTTCAAAATGTATTATTACGCAACGCAGATGGCTCATATATACGTTTATGGCTTAAAGACAAATCCCCTGATGCCCTGCATGTTTTGTTGGTTTCTCAGATTTCCCTAACTTTACACCACTGCAGGCCTTGCTTGCGGGTAGGATTACTCGGAAAGGCCCTCCCCTGCTAATGCAAGCTATTAAGATATGGAAGCTGGTATCTAATATTTTACAGTTTACGGGATTGGATCCAGACACTTCACTATGTAGTTATCGTATATTGCCTGAACTGGCTTCTTTACAGCTTGGGGTGACATGGGGATCTAAAGGTGTAACCACACAGGGTCAGCTATATGACACATCTACTCTTAAATCCTTTACACATCTCTAAGAAGCCCATCACCTACCTCAATCATATTTCTATAGATATTTACAATTACGGCATGCTCTTTTGGCTCAGTTTTCAGATGGCCCTCCCTAATTCAAATATCCCCTTTGAAGTAATTCCTTTTATCTTTAGGTCCTCGGAAGACTCTTTCCTACTCATACTCCTATATATTGTCTACTTACCATAAGGATAATTTACTGTATCTTAGATCACAGTGGGAAGGAGATATCGGCCCCATAAGTGATACGGATTGGGATGTTCATTTGCTGAAGTTTGGAGGAAGAGCGTCTGACATATCCCCTAAGTGTAAAATAAGTAGTGGTACTTTCTGGCATCTTCTATGGGATTGTCCGTGGTTAGCACTTTTTGGAATAAGGCTGAGAGTTTTGTCCAATATAGGTACAGGAATATGTTTACCGTTTTGGCATATTAGCTAATATCTGTTATTTCTAATTTCTATTTTTACCTTTGGGGGGACTCTCTTAAGCCTGCACGGGGTTCCCGCAACGTTGCACCCCAAAACTGCAATTCTGCACTTTTTGCCACCTGCAATTCATAGGCGAAAAAATGACATTGCATCGACTTCTCGCCTAGGCGGAAAGTATTTCAAATTGAATACGGCAATACTTTTCCGCCTGGCGAAATTACGTCATCGCGAAAAAGTTTTGGATTTTCACTCCAAATTGAATACTGGCTTATGTGTCTATGTACAATTTTTTTATTTTTTTCAATTTATCTGTTTATATGTTAATGTTTTTTTTTTTTAAATAAAATTAATAAAAATTACTCAATTTAAAAAAAATAAAAACGAAACTTGGACTCTTAAGGTAGCCAGGAGAAGACCTAAGTCCAGTCTGGAGAAAACCAAGTACTCTTGATGCCTTAAATATCTTAAGGTCATATTTTTTGTTAGAACACCACACAAAGAATGACACCCAAATCCTGTGATAAATGCGAGAAGCAGGCTTTCTTGCTCTCAGCATCATCTGTATCACTGTAGGTGAAAGCCCCTTGGCCTTTAAGTCGGAAGACTCAAGAGCCAAGCCGTCAAAGCCAGCTGATGTAATTTCTGATGTAGGCAAGGACCCTGCATTAACAGTTCCTGCTGCACAGATAGTGGAAGTGGACTGTCTATGGATAGATGAGTCAGATCTGAGAACAAATGCCTCCTGGGCTATTAGTATCAACCTGCTGCTTCCTTGCTTCCGCTTTCTGACAACTCTTGCCAGGAGGAAGATTGGAGGAAACAGATATGCCAACCTGAAGTTCCATCCCACCGCCAGACTGTCCATGAAGGCGGCTGAGAGGTCCCTTGCCCTTGACCCGTACCTGGGAACCTTATGGTTGTGGCAAGATGCCATGTGGTCTACCTTTGGTATCCCCCACCTGTCCACCAGGAGTTGAAACACCTTCGGATGAAGAGGTCATTCTCTGGCGTGTATGTCCTGGTGACTTAGGAAGTCTGCTTCCCAGTTGAGAACTCCCGGGATGAATACTGCCAATATTGCTGGAAGATGGCTTTCTGCCCACAGCAGAATCTTTACCACTTCTTCCATGGCGGCTGGACTTAGTGTGCCTCCTTGATGGTTTATGTAGGCCACTGCTGTCGCATTGTCGAACTAAACCTGGACCAGCCTGCCCTGAAGCAGGTCCTGTTCCAGTAGGAGTGCTCTGTGCACTGCCAGAAGCTCCAATATGTTTATTGGTAGGCGACTTTCATGGTCTGTCCACCTTCCCTGGAAGGTCTGATGACACGTCACTGCTCCCCATCCTCACAGACTTGCATCCGTGGTGAGAAGCACCCATTCCGGGATCCATAACAGTTGTCCTTTGTTTAAATGAGTCACCTCTAGCCACCAGGCAAGGGAGAGCCAGACCTCCGGAGAGACTCGCACCATCTGAGATCTTATCTGATAATATGGACCATCCAAGTGGGCTAGGATCCACAACTGTAAGGATCTGGAGTGGAACTCCTCCCCCTCTATACCCCCCCTACAAGCCCAGTCTTAAGAAACTGAGCACGAGTAGAGCTGGGAAAAAAACAGAAGAGGAGGAGGCGAAACAAGTATACAGAACAATTAGGAGTTTGAAATAACATTAACACGAGGCATCACACAGGGGGTCATTCAGATCCGCTCGCGAGCAGCAGTACGCTCGCAAGCGGGTCGATGTTCCCCACTGCGCATGCGCGAGACCCGGGGAGCGACGCGCTCTCCCTCGCTCCGGGTCTCGCACCAAAGGGGGCGTGCTGTCGATGTTGATTGACATCACGCCCACTTTGGTGGGCATGCCTGCCAGACGGAGGCGTTCCCATGGGAACGCCTACCGTCTGAAGCCAGCCCCACTGACATCACTAGTGATGTCAGTGGGAGTGATTTTGGCTCTGATAGAGCCAAAATCACTCCAGGGCTTGTGGCAGGGAGACCCTACCGCAGGGTCTCCGTCGCAAGTCTGATGGTCGCGATGGTCAAGACCATCGCGACCATCTTTTTGGCCGCTTGCATATGCTGTGGGTGGTCACCCACAGCTATACGAGCGGCCAGGAGGCCGCTCCATTTTCATGGAGGAGGGCCCTGATTCAGAGCGAGCGCTCTGGTCAGAGCGTTCAGCTCTGAATCAGGCCCACAGTCCTCTAATAGTCATAACATAAAATGACCACAACCATGGCAGGAAGGAACAGTGCAGGGTGGGCGTCCAGTGTCCCCTATGGAATCAGAGAAAGGGATTTATTGGTAAGTATCAAAATCCTTTTTTCTCCTTCATCCACTAGTGGACACTGGAGGCTTCAAGACAGTGGAACATCCCAGAGCTCTCATCACGAGCGGAAGACCGCTGAGAACCCTGCAAAATAGACCGGCCATACTGCGCTGCAGAGGCCGCAAATGTGTAAAATCTATAAAAAAAAGGTATGCCGGCCAGACCAAGTGGCCATCCGGCAAAGTAACTTTGTGGAAACCCAGCGAGCAGCCGCCCACGAGGAACCCATTGAGCGAGTGCAATGCGCTGTAATAGAAGGAGTCGGCTCCCTATATGAGGCTACATACACCTGTCTGAGGGTCAGACAAATCCAGCAGGCCAGTGACTATTTGGAAGCTGGCCAACCAGGATGAGCAGCATCATATAAAACAAATAGAGCATGTTTTACGTATTATATATATATATATATTTTTTTTTTTTTTTCTAAGACACTTACACTGTTTTATCTATACCCATAGGGGTCTTTTGATTGTATTATCAGCTAATAATGGATGGCAGTTTTCTCTTTAGATATAGAACATAGGGAGCATGTAGGACTAATTTTGTTTTTATTTCTATTTGCTCTCCAGTGACTTTATTGAAAGTATTCTTCCCTCTGTGAAATTTCACTTCAATTCCTTGCACTAGGTTCTATGTAAATTACCTTACTATTCATCTGTTTGAAATGTGCAGACTGTAATTGCAAATGCTTGATGAGTTCATCACTAAGGGGTCTATGTACTAAGCAGTGATAAGTGATAAGGTACCAGCCAATCAGCTCCCAACTGTCATCTCACAGGCTGTGTTTGAAAAATGACAGTTGGGAGCTGATTGGCTGGCACCTCATCACTGCTTAGTACATAGACCCCTAAATGTTTTAAAACAACTACATGTGTCCGAAGTTCTTTGTGGATTGTAGACACATGCTGTGATATCAATCTGATTAATTGCCATGTTTTCTCACACTGCCTGCATGAACAATTTTGTGGAGGCATGCTCAGTGGGAGCCTAGAATAAACTGAGTTCTAACTTGGGAACGATTGAATGTGTTCTCTAAACTTAAAATTATAACCTTCAACACACTTATTCAGATATGGCTATATATATATATATGCAGACTAGTGATATATTGCTTTATTAATTACAATAGACTATAATATATTCTTCTCTTATCTGTGTATGAGAAACTTTTCCAGTCTTTCAGTTAAATATACTTGTGAGACTTCTGTGGTAAATCTATACTAATGGTGCATACACACGGTCAGATTTGTCAGATGAATGATTTGAACGATTTTACCAAAGATTTGAACGATTTATGACTGCATTAAAGTAAATGGAATCGTCCAAGTCTGACTGCAAACACATCAGATGTCAGATATCGTTATCTGACCATCGGGAACGCGCATCGTTCATGTATGTCAGATTTTCCTTCCGATTTTTTAAATCGTTATCGTTCAGATCTGAAGAAAAATCTGACCGTGGGTATGCACCATTACTCTGAGATGATTGTGTGTTTGTTGTTTCATTATATGCAACAAATGAATGTTTCTTTGTGAAGATGTAACATTTCTGACACCTGAAAAGAAACACAGTATGAGCAGTTAGCATTGAAATTTTTGTAGTACAACTAAAGCCTGTCGGCAGGGCAATTTTATGTCTATTGCTTTATACTGGGGGATTTCTTGGTATGCAATTTGACTGTCATTTAATATTTTTATTTAACATTTTCACTTGCAACATCAAGAGCCTTTTATCTCTCTATTAACAGCTGACTATCTCAGGTCTAGTAATTCTCTCATTTGGGGTCCAATGCCAATGGTAAGACCCCCAACAGCAGAAATGAACACCTGAGCAACATCACTGTTACACTGTGGTTTCTAAGGGCAACCTGCACTACAATGATCTCTCACTCTTCATAGATGAGCTGAGACTCAGGTGAGGAGCAGCAGAATATGGAATAGCAGCTTTCTACCCTGCCTGTCCTTATTTTCTCTCATAAAGGTTATGCAATACGGAGACGAACTGAAGTTCTGACATTTCAACAATTCCAGCATTATATTTGTTTACTGTCTATACTGCTTGATATTTCGCCCTCAGTAATTAGATAAGGGGAATTTGGACTCATTCAGAGTTGGTAGTTGCGGCCGCACGGTCGTACGCCACCGATGTTCGCTAAACTGCGCATACGTAAAGTTCGCAATGCGCGTGCGCAAACTAGCCGCTACGATCAGAAATTTCGCTCTCCTTGAACACTGCCAGGTCGGTAGTTTGATTGACAGGATGAGGCGTTTGTGGGTGGTAACAGGGGAAGGTGCTTGAAAACGGGGGAGTGGAGATCCGAACGCAGGCGTGCCTAATTATGCGAACGGCGTTTTATGGGAGTGCATAAATTACAAAGTAGTGTCATGGCACACGTGACATGGGAGGTTTTACACTGACATGATCGTAGAGCTTAACAGAGAGTATGGTCAACCTTAAGCTCTACGACCATTTCCGATGGTTACCGATGCTCGCGATTAATCCTTATATGGCCGGAGATGACATGGAATGCGTACGAGAAGGGGGCGTATTTTTGGCGTTCCGACCGCTTCCTCCCCTTGGTCGGCCAGCTAACAATCCGACCTTAGGGACGCAACATGCGAGTGCATCGTTTGCATATCTGACCCCTTTTCCAGTACGACCATGCGGCCGCAACGACCGACTCTGAATGAAGTCCTTATACCTACTGTTCAACATTTATGGTATTGACGCAATTTGAAACTTTTGATTAACAATATTAGTACTAAGTTTTGGGAAGTGTTTTGTATACTATCCCAACCAAGTGTTGATTGTATTATTACCGACACACACAGCATATATTTATTCAAAAGAAGAGTGTGTATAACCTAATTTATTTAAATTCTTTTTGCCTATTATGACAGAATATTTTTTTAATATGTGTATAGTAAAAGTTAATTTTTAAGAACTATCATATTACATTTTTCAGAACGCTCACCTAACAGTTCTTTTCTCTCTTCCTTACTTTGATACCTGACCTAATTCACTCATAAAAATTTTGGAGCGATTTTTAGAAATAATTTTTTTTGTCAATTAAGTGGTTAAATCAGGTATATTTATCTTGATAATAAGTATTATTGTATTTTGTATTGTAATTTGCTTTATTGTGAAATTCACTAAGTAAACTATTTGCAATTTTAAATATCATTGAGCCTTGGTATTGTTCAATGGAGAGCAGACTTGTACATATGAGTCTCTAATACAGATTACTATGACACACCCAGCGCAGGGGAAACTGTTCCAGGTTTATTTTTATTTTCTTGTGAGTTTTTAGCACAAACTCTTTTAGCTTGCGGCATTATTTTGTCATACGGGTAGACCCCAAACACTCCAAAAGGAGATAAAGGTATTTTTTATGGAAGAGTTTGAGCATTGGACAGACATGAGTGTTGGTGGTTTTCACCCATGAACATCTCCCGGCCATACCCCTTCCAATCCACAAGCAATTGTTCTCCTCTCCTGTTAATGCGGGAATGCAAAATCTGATTACACTATAAATTGGTGTTGACTAATAGCGGGAGGAGGACTAGAAGAAAACTGATTAACAAGAGGTGCAGAAGGGGAACCCACATACACAGGGAACCTATAAAGCTGGTACCATAAAGCGAGGTGCTAGTTTCATGCTGTGAGTCGAAGGCGTAAACTTCAAGTAAGAGAACCACACTCCGGGCCTGGTGCAGTTTATTAACAATTATTATTATACAGATAAATGCCACAGAGCAGAACATAAACATCTACAGAGAATGCATATGGGTATGTTTCCGTGTGATTTCTCTAATGTGTAACAAGTTTTGAATTTGTTTTTTATAACTTCTCTTATATACAGCAAGTTCTGATTACTATAACACCCTCTCCTCACAGCATGATCATGGCTATACTGTGTGACTTCTCTTATATACAGCAAGCTCTGATTACTATAATGTCCTCTCCTCACATTCACAGCATGATCATGGGTATACTGTGTGACTTCTCTTATATACAGCAAGTTCTGATTACTATAACGCCCTCTCCTCACAGCATGATCATGGGTATACTGTGTGACTTCTCTTATATACAGCAAGTTCTGATTACTATAACACCCTCTCCTCACAGTCACAGCATGATCATGGTTATACTGTGTGACTTCTCTTATATACAGCAAGTTCTGATTACTATAACGTCCTCTCCTCACAGTCACAGCATGATCATGGCTATACTGTGTGACTTCTCTTATATACAGCAAGCTCTGATTACTATAACGTCCTCTCCTCACAGTCACAGCATGATCATGGGTATACTGTGTGACTTCTCTTATATACAGCAAGTTCTGATTACTATAATATCCTCTCCTCACAGTCACAGCATGATCATGGTTATACTGTGTGACTTCTCTTATATACAGCAAGTTCTGATTACTATAACGTCCTCTCCTCACAGTCACAGCATGATCATGGCTATACTGTGTGACTTCTCATATATACAGCAAGTTCTGATTACTATAACGTCCTGTCCTCACAGTCACAGCATGATCATGGGTATACTGTGTGACTTCTCATATATACAGCAAGTTCTGATTACTATAACGTCCTCTCCTCACAGTCACAGCATGATCATGGTTATACTGTGTGACTTCTCTTATATACAGCAAGTTCTGATTACTATAACGTCCTGTCCTCACAGTCACAGCATGATCATGGGTATACTGTGTGACTTCTCTTATATACAGCAAGTTCTGATTACTATAACGTCCTGTCCTCACAGTCACAGCATGATCATGGGTATACTGTGTGACTTCTCATATATACAGCAAGTTCTGATTACTATAACGTCCTCTCCTCACAGTCACAGCATGATCATGGTTATACTGTGTGACTTCTCTTATATACAGCAAGTTCTGATTACTATAACACCCTCTCCTCACAGTCACAGCATGATCATGGGTATACTGTGTAACTTCTCTTATATACAGCAAGTTCTGATTACTATATCACCCTCTCCTCACAGTCACAGCATGATCATGGGTATACTGTGTGACTTCTCTTATATACAGCAAGTTCTGATTACTATAACGTCCTCTCCTCACAGTCACAGCATGATCATGGGTATACTGTGTGACTTCTCTTATATACAGCAAGTTCTGATTACTATAACGTCCTGTCCTCACAGTCACAGCATGATCATGGGTATACTGTGTGACTTCTCTTATATACAGCAAGTTCTGATTACTATATCACCCTCTCCTCACAGTCACAGCATGATCATGGGTATACTGTGTGACTTCTCTTATATACAGCAAGTTCTGATTACTATATCACCCTCTCCTCACAGTCACAGCATGATCATGGGTATACTGTGTGACTTCTCTTATATACAGCAAGTTCTGATTACTATAACGTCCTCTCCTCACAGTCACAGCATGATCATGGGTATACTGTGTGACTTCTCTTATATACAGTAAGCTCTGATTACTATAACACCCTCTCCTCACAGTCACAGCATGATCATGGGTATACTGTGTGACTTCTCTTATATACAGCAAGTTCTGATTACTATAACGTCCTCTCCTCACAGTCACAGCATGATCATGGCTATACTGTGTGACTTCTCATATATACAGCAAGTTCTGATTACTATAACGTCCTCTCCTCACAGTCACAGCATGATCATGGGTATACTGTGTGACTTCTCTTATATACAGCAAGTTCTGATTACTATAACGTCCTGTCCTCACAGTCACAGCATGATCATGGGTATACTGTGTGACTTCTCTTATATACAGCAAGTTCTGATTACTATATCACCCTCTCCTCACAGTCACAGCATGATCATGGGTATACTGTGTGACTTCTCTTATATACAGCAAGTTCTGATTACTATATCACCCTCTCCTCACAGTCACAGCATGATCATGGGTATACTGTGTGACTTCTCTTATATACAGCAAGTTCTGATTACTATAACGTCCTCTCCTCACAGTCACAGCATGATCATGGGTATACTGTGTGACTTCTCTTATATACAGTAAGCTCTGATTACTATAACACCCTCTCCTCACAGTCACAGCATGATCATGGGTATACTGTGTGACTTCTCTTATATACAGCAAGTTCTGATTACTATAACGTCCTCTCCTCACAGTCACAGCATGATCATGGGTATACTGTGTGACTTCTCTTATATACAGCAAGCTCTGATTACTATAACGTCCTGTCCTCACAGTCACAGCATGATCATGGGTATACTGTGTGACTTCTCTTATATACAGCAAGTTCTGATTACTATATCACCCTCTCCTCACAGTCACAGCATGATCATGGGTATACTGTGTGACTTCTCTTATATACAGCAAGTTCTGATTACTATAACGTCCTCTCCTCACAGTCACAGCATGATCATGGGTATACTGTGTGACTTCTCTTATATACAGTAAGCTCTGATTACTATAACACCCTCTCCTCACAGTCACAGCATGATCATGGGTATACTGTGTGACTTCTCTTATATACAGCAAGTTCTGATTACTATAACGTCCTCTCCTCACAGTCACAGCATGATCATGGGTATACTGTGTGACTTCTCTTATATACAGCAAGTTCTGATTACTATAACGTCCTCTCCTCACAGTCACAGCATGATCATGGGTATACTGTGTGACTTCTCTTATATACAGCAAGCTCTGATTACTATAACACTCTCTCCTCACAGTCACAGCATGATCATGGGTATACTGTGTGACTTCTCTTATATACAGCAAGCTCTGATTACTATAACGTCCTGTCCTCACAGTCACAGCATGATCATGGGTATACTGTGTGACTTCTCTTATATACAGCAAGTTCTGATTACTATATCACCCTCTCCTCACAGTCACAGCATGATCATGGGTATACTGTGTGACTTCTCTTATATACAGCAAGTTCTGATTACTATAACGTCCTCTCCTCACAGTCACAGCATGATCATGGGTATACTGTGTGACTTCTCTTATATACAGCAAGTTCTGATTACTATAACGTCCTCTCCTCACAGTCACAGCACGATCATGGGTATACTGTGTGACTTCTCTTATATACAGCAAGCTCTGATTACTATAACGTCCTGTCCTCACAGTCACAGCATGATCATGGGTATACTGTGTGACTTCTCTTATATACAGCAAGTTCTGATTACTATATCACCCTCTCCTCACAGTCACAGCATGATCATGGGTATACTGTGTGACTTCTCTTATATACAGCAAGTTCTGATTACTATAACGTCCTCTCCTCACAGTCACAGCATGATCATGGGTATACTGTGTGACTTCTCTTATATACAGTAAGCTCTGATTACTATAACACCCTCTCCTCACAGTCACAGCATGATCATGGGTATACTGTGTGACTTCTCTTATATACAGCAAGTTCTGATTACTATAACGTCCTCTCCTCACAGTCACAGCATGATCATGGGTATACTGTGTGACTTCTCTTATATACAGCAAGTTCTGATTACTATAACGTCCTCTCCTCACAGTCACAGCATGATCATGGGTATACTGTGTGACTTCTCTTATATACAGCAAGTTCTGATTACTATAATTTCCTCTCCTCACAGTCACAGCATGATCATGGGTATACTGTGTGACTTCTCTTATATACAGCAAGTTCTGATTACTATAGGGTCCTCTCCTCACAGTATGATCATGGGTATACTGTGTGACTTCTCTTATATACAGCAAGCTCTGATTACTATAACGTCCTCTCCTCACAGTCACAGCATGATCATGGGTATACTGTGTGACTTCTCTTATATACAGCAAGCTCTGATTACTATAACGTCCTCTCCTCACAGTCACAGCATGATCATGGGTATACTGTGTGACTTCTCTTATATACAGCAAGTTCTCATTACTATAAGGTCCTCTCCTCACAGTCACAGCATGATCATGGGTATACTGTGTGACTTCTCTTATATACAGCAAGCTCTGATTACTATAACGTCCTCTCCTCACAGTCACAGCATGATCATGGGTATACTGTGTGACTTCTCTTATATACAGCAAGCTCTGATTACTATAACGTCCTCTCCTCACAGTATGATCATGGGTATACTGTGTGACTTCTCTTATATACAGCAAGCTCTGATTACTATAACATCCTCTCCTCACAGTCACAGCATGATCATGGGTATACTGTGACTTCTCTTATATACAGCAAGTTCTGATTACTATAACGTCCTCTCCTCACAGTCACAGCATGATCATGGGTATACTGTGTGACTTCTCTTATATACAGCAAGTTCTGATGACTAACACCCTCTCCTCACAGTCACAGCATGATCATGGGTATACTGTGTGACTTCTCTTATATACAGCAAGTTCTGATTACTATAACGTCTTCTCCTCACTGTCACAGCATGATCATGGGTATACTGTGTGGCTTCTCTTATATACAGCAAGTTCTGATTACTATAATATCCTCTCCTCACAGTCACAGCATGATCATGGCTATACTGTGTGACTTCTCTTATATACAGCAAGTTCTGATTACTATAAGGTCCTCTCCTCACAGTATGATCATGGGTATACTGTGTGACTTCTCTTATATACAGCAAGCTCTGATTACTATAACGTCCTCTCCTCACAGTATGATCATGGGTATACTGTGTGACTTCTCTTATATACAGCAAGCTCTGATTACTATAACATCCTCTCCTCACAGTCACAGCATGATCATGGGTATACTGTGTGACTTCTCTTATATACAGCAAGTTCTGATAACTATAACGTCTTCTCCTCACTGTCACAGCATGATCATGGGTAAACTGTGTGGCTTCTCTTATATACAGCAAGTTCTGATTACTATAATATCCTCTCCTCACAGTCACAGCATGATCATGGCTATACTGTGTGACTTCTCTTATATACAGCAAGTTCTGATTACTATAGGGTCCTCTCCTCACAGTATGATCATGGGTATACTGTGTGACTTCTCTTATATACAGCAAGCTCTGATTACTATAACGTCCTCTCCTCACAGTCACAGCATGATCATGGGTATACTGTGTGACTTCTCTTATATACAGCAAGTTCTGATTACTATAACGTCTTCTCCTCACTGTCACAGCATGATCATGGGTATACCGTGTGGCTTCACTTATATACAGCAAGTTCTGATTACTATAATATCCTCTCCTCACAGTCACAGCATGATCATGGCTATACTGTGTGACTTCTCTTATATACAGCAAGTTCTGATTACTATAAGGTCCTCTCCTCACAGTATGATCATGGGTATACTGTGTGACTTCTCTTATATACAGCAAGCTCTGATTACTATAACGTCCTCTCCTCACAGTCACAGCATGATCATGGCTATACTGTGTGACTTCTCTTATATACAGCAAGTTCTGATTACTATAACGTCCTTTCCTCACAGTCACAGCATGATCATGGGTATACTGTGTGACTTCTCTTAAATACAGCAAGTTCTGATTACTATAACATCCTCTCCTCACAGTCACAGCATGATCATGGGTATACTGTGTGACTTCTCTTATATACAGCAAGTTCTGATTACTAGAACACCCTCTCCTCACAGTCACAGCATGATCATGGGTATACTGTGTGACTTCTCTTATATACAGCAAGTTCTGATGACTAACACCCTCTCCTCACAGTCACAGCATGATCATGGGTATACTGTGTGACTTCTCTTATATACAGCAAGTTCTGATTACTATAACGTCTTCTCCTCACTGTCACAGCATGATCATGGGTATACTGTGTGGCTTCTCTTATATACAGCAAGTTCTGATTACTATAATATCCTCTCCTCACAGTCACAGCATGATCATGGCTATACTGTGTGACTTCTCTTATATACAGCAAGTTCTGATTACTATAAGGTCCTCTCCTCACAGTATGATCATGGGTATACTGTGTGACTTCTCTTATATACAGCAAGCTCTGATTACTATAACGTCCTGTCCTCACAGTCACAGCATGATCATGGGTATACTGTGTGACTTCTCTTATATACAGCAAGCTCTGATTACTATAACGTCCTGTCCTCACAGTCACAGCATGATCATGGGTATACTGTGTGACTTCTCTTATATACAGCAAGTTCTGATTACTATATCACCCTCTCCTCACAGTCACAGCATGATCATGGGTATACTGTGTGACTTCTCTTATATACAGCAAGTTCTGATTACTATAACGTCCTCTCCTCACAGTCACAGCATGATCATGGGTATACTGTGTGACTTCTCTTATATACAGTAAGTTCTGATTTCTATAACGTCCTCTCCTCACAGTCACAGCATGATCATGGGTATACTGTGTGACGTCTCTTATATACAGCAAGTTCTGATTACTATAACGTCCTCTCCTCACAGTATGATCATGGGTATACTGTGTGACGTCTCTTATATACAGCAAGTTCTGATTACTATAACGTCCTCTCCTCACAGTCACAGCATGATCATGGGTATACTGTGTGACTTCTCTTATATACAGCAAGTTCTGATTACTATAACGTCCTCTCCTCACAGTCACAGCATGATCATGGGTATACTGTGTGACTTCTCTTATATACAGCAAGTTCTGATTACTATAACGTCCTCTCCTCACAGTCACAGCATGATCATGGGTATACTGTGTGACTTCTCTTATATACAGCAAGTTCTGATTACTATAACGTCCTCTCCTCACAGTCACAGCATGATCATGGGTATACTGTGTGACTTCTCTTATATACAGCAAGTTCTGATTACTATAACGTCCTCTCCTCACAGTCACAGCATGATCATGGGTATACTGTGTGACTTCTCTTATATACAGCAAGTTCTGATTACTATAACGTCTTCTCCTCACAGTCACAGCATGATCATGGGTATACTGTGTGACTTCTCTTATATACAGCAAGTTCTGATTACTATAACGTCCTTTCCTCACAGTCACAGCATGATCATGGGTATACTGTGTGACTTCTCTTATATACAGCAAGTTCTGATTACTATAACATCCTCTCCTCACAGTCACAGCATGATCATGGGTATACTGTGTGACTTCTCTTATATACAGCAAGCTCTTACTATAACGTCCTCTCCTCACAGTCACAGCATGATCATGGCTATACTGTGTGACTTCTCTTATATACAGCAAGCTCTGATTACTATAACGTCCTCTCCTCACAGTATGATCATGGGTATACTGTGTGACTTCTCTTATATACAGCAAGCTCTGATTACTATAACATCCTCTCCTCACAGTCACAGCATGATCATGGGTATACTGTGTGACTTCTCTTATATACAGCAAGCTCTTACTATAACGTCCTCTCCTCACAGTCACAGCATGATCATGGCTATACTGTGTGACTTCTCTTATATACAGCAAGCTCTGATTACTATAAGGTCCTCTCCTCACAGTATGATCATGGGTATACTGTGTGACTTCTCTTATATACAGCAAGCTCTGATTACTATAACGTCCTCTCCTCACAGTATGATCATGGGTATACTGTGTGACTTCTCTTATATACAGCAAGCTCTGATTACTATAACATCCTCTCCTCACAGTCACAGCATGATCATGGGTATACTGTGTGACTTCTCTTATATACAGCAAGTTCTGATTACTATAACGTCTTCTCCTCACTGTCACAGCATGATCATGGGTATACTGTGTGGCTTCTCTTATATACAGCAAGTTCTGATTACTATAATATCCTCTCCTCACAGTCACAGCATGATCATGGCTATACTGTGTGACTTCTCTTATATACAGCAAGTTCTGATTACTATAAGGTCCTCTCCTCACAGTATGATCATGGGTATACTGTGTGACTTCTCTTATATACAGCAAGCTCTGATTACTATAACGTCCTCTCCTCACAGTCACAGCATGATCATGGGTATACTGTGTGACTTCTCTTATATACAGTAAGCTCTGATTACTATAACGTCCTCTCCTCACAGTCACAGCATGATCATGGGTATACTGTGTGACTTCTCTTATATACAGCAAGTTCTGATTACTATAACGTCCTCTCCTCACAGTCACAGCATGATCATGGGTATACTGTGTGACTTCTCTTATATAGAGCAAGCTCTGATTATTATAACGTCCTCTCCTCACAGTCACATCATGATTATGGGTATACTGTGTGACTTCTCTTATATACAGCAAGTTCTGATTACTATAACACCCTCTCCTCACAGTCACAGCATGATCATGGGTATACTGTGTGACTTCTCTTATATACAGCAAGTTCTGATTACTATAACGTCTTCTCCTCACTGTCACAGCATGATCATGGGTATACTGTGTGGCTTCTCTTATATACAGCAAGTTCTGATTACTATAATATCCTCTCCTCACAGTCACAGCATGATCATGGCTATACTGTGTGACTTCTCTTATATACAGCAGGTTCTGATTACTATAAGGTCCTCTCCTCACAGTATGATCATGGGTATACTGTGTGGCTTCTCTTATATACAGCAAGCTCTGATTACTATAACGTCCTCTCCTCACAGTCACAGCATGATCATGGGTATACTGTGTGACTTCTCTTATATACAGCAAGCTCTGATTACTATAACGTCCTGTCCTCACAGTCACAGCATGATCATGGGTATACTGTGTGACTTCTCTTATATACAGCAAGTTCTGATTACTATATCACCCTCTCCTCACAGTCACAGCATGATCATGGGTATACTGTGTGACTTCTCTTATATACAGCAAGCTCTGATTACTATAACGTCCTCTCCTCACAGTCACAGCATGATCATGGGTATACTGTGTGACTTCTCTTATATACAGCAAGTTCTGATTACTATAACGTCCTCTCCTCACAGTCACAGCATGATCATGGGTATACTGTGTGACTTCTCTTATATACAGCAAGTTCTGATTACTATAACACCCTCTCCTCACAGTCACAGCATGATCATGGGTATACTGTGTGACTTCTCTTATATACAGCAAGCTCTGATTATTATAACGTCCTCTCCTCACAGTCACATCATGATCATGGGTATACTGTGTGACTTCTCTTATATACAGCAAGTTCTCATTACCATAACGTCCTCTCCTCACAGTCACAGCATGATCATGGGTATACTTTGTGACTTCTCTTATATACAGCAAGTTCTGATTACTATAACGTCCTCTCCTCACAGTCACAGCATGATCATGGGTATACTGTGTGACTTCTCATATATACAGCAAGTTCTGATTACTATAACGTCCTCTCCTCACAGTCACAGCATGATCATGGGTATACTGTGTGACTTTTTATATACAGCAAGTTCTGATTACTATAACGTCCTCTCCTCACAGTCACAGCATGACCATGGGTATACTGTGTGACTTCTCATATATACAGCAAGTTCTGATTACTATAACGTACTCTCACAGTCACAGTATGATCATGGGTATACTGTGTGACTTCTCTTATATACAGCATGTTCTGATTATTATAACGTCCTCTCCTCACAGTCACATCATGATCATGGGTATACTGTGTGACTTCTCTTATATACAGCAAGTTCTGATTACTATAAGGTCCTCTCCTCACAGTATGATCATGGGTATACTGTGTGACTTCTCTTATATACAGCAAGCTCTGATTACTATAACGTCCTCTCCTCACAGTCACAGCATGATCATGGGTATACTGTGTGACTTCTCTTATATACAGCAAGCTCTGATTACTATAACGTCCTCTCCTCACAGTCACAGCATGATCATGGGTATACTGTGTGACTTCTCTTATATACAGTAAGCTCTTACTATAACGTCCTCTCCTCACAGTCACAGCATGATCATGGGTATACTGTGTGACTTCTCTTATATACAGCAAGTTCTGATTACTATAACGTCCTCTCCTCACAGTCACAGCATGATCATGGGTATACTGTGTGACTTCTCTTATATACAGCAAGTTCTGATTACTATAACGTCCTCTCACAGTCACAGCATGATCATGGGTATACTGTGTGACTTCTCTTATATACAGTAAGCTCTGATTACTATAACGTCCTCTCCTCACAGTCACAGCATGATCATGGGTATACTGTGTGACTTCTCTTATATACAGTAAGCTCTTACTATAACGTCCTCTCCTCACAGTCACAGCATGATCATGGGTATACTGTGTGACTTCTTATATACAGCAAGTTCTGATTACTATAACGTCCTCTCCTCACAGTCACAGCATGATCATGGGTATACTGTGTGACTTCTCATATATACAGCAAGTTCTCATTACTATAACACCCTCTCCTCACAGTCACAGCATGATCATGGGTATACTGTGTGACTTCTCTTATATACAGCATGTTCTGATTACTATAACATCCTCTCCTCACATTCACAGCATGATCATGGATATACTGTGTGACTTCTCTTATATACAGCATGTTCTGATTACTATAACGTCCTCTCCTCACAGTCACATCATGATCATGGGTATACTGTGTGACTTCTCTTATATACAGCAAGTTCTGATTACTATAACGTCCTCTCCTCACAGTATGATCATGGGTATACTGTGTGACTTCTCTTATATACAGGAAGCTCTGATTACTATAACGTCCTCTCCTCACAGTCACAGCATGATCATGGGTATACTGTGTGACTTCTCTTATATACAGCAAGCTCTGATTACTATAACGTCCTCTCCTCACAGTATGATCATGGGTATACTGTGTGACTTCTCTTAAATACAGGAAGTTCTGACTACTATAACATCCTCTCCTCACAGTCACAGCATGATCATGGGTTCTCTGTGACTTCTCTTATATACAGCAAGTTCTGATTACTATAACGTCCTCTCCTCACAGTCACAGCATGATCATGGGTATACTGTGTGACTTCTCTTATATACAGCAAGCTCTGATTACTATAACGTCCTCTCCTCACAGTCACAGCATGATCATGGGTATACTGTGTGACTTCTCATATACAGCAAGTTCTGATTACTATAACGTCCTCTCCTCACAGTCACAGCATGATCATGGGTATACTGTGTGACTTCTCATATATACAGCAAGTTCTGATTACTATAACGTCCTCTCCTCACAGTCACAGCATGATCATGGGTATACTGTGTGACTTCTTATATACAGCAAGTTCTGATTACTATAACGTCCTCTCCTCACAGTCACAGCATGATCATGGGTATACTGTGTGACTTCTTATATACAGCAAGTTCTGATTACTATAACGTACTCTCCTCACAGTCACAGTATGATCATGGGTATACTGTGTGACTTCTCTTATATACAGCATGTTCTGATTACTATAATATCCTCTCCTCACAGTCACAGCATGATCATGGCTATACTGTGTGACTTCTCTTATATACAGCAAGTTCTGATTACTATAACGTCCTCTCCTCACAGTATAATCATGGGTATACTGTGTGACTTCTCTTGTATATACAGCAAGTTCTGATTACTATAACGCCCTCTCCTCACAGTCATAGCATGATCATGGGTATACTGTGTGACTTCTCTTATATACAGCAAGCTCTGATTACTATAACATCCTCTCCTCACAGTCACAGCATGATCATGGGTATACTGTGTGACTTCTCTTATATACAGCATGTTCTGATCACTATAACGTCCTCTTCTCACAGTCACAGCATGATCATGGGTATACTGTGTGACTTCTCATATACAGCAAGTTCTGATTACTATAACACCCTCTCCTCACAGTCACAGCATGATCATGGGTATACTGTGTGACTTCTCTTATATACAGTAAGCTCTGATTACTATAACATCCTCTAATCACAGTCACAGCATGATCATGGGTATACTGTGTGACTTCTCTTATATACAGCAAGTTCTGACTACTATAACATCCTCTCCTCACAGTCACAGCATGATCATGGGTTTTCTGTGTGACTTCTCTTATATACAGCAAGTTCTGACTACTATAACATCCTCTCCTCACAGTCACAGCATGATCATGGGTATACTGTGTGACTTCTCTTATATACAGCAAGTTCTGATTACTATAACGCCCTCTCCTCACAGTCACAGCATGATCATGGGTATACTGTGTGACTTCTCTTATATACAGCAAGCTCTGATTACTATAACGTCCTCTCCTCACAGTCACAGCATGATCATGGGTATACTGTGTGACTTCTCTTATATACAGCAAGCTCTGATTATTATAACGTCCTCTCCTCACAGTCACAGCATGATCATGGGTATACTGTGTGACTTCTCTTATATACAGCAAGTTCTGATTACTATAACACCCTCTCCTCACATTCACAGCATGATCATGGGTATACTGTGTGACTTCTCTTATATACAGCAAGCTCTGATTATTATAACGTCCTCTCCTCACAGTCACATCATGATCATGGGTATACTGTGTGACTTCTCATATATACAGCAAGTTCTCATTACTATAACGTCCTCTCCTCACAGTCACAGCATGATCATGGGTATACTGTGTGACTTCTTATATACAGCAAGTTCTGATTACTATAACATCCTCTCCTCACATTCACAGCATGATCATGGATATACTGTGTGACTTCTCTTATATACAGCAAATTCTGATTACTATAACGTCCTCTCCTCACAGTCACATCATGATCATGGGTATACTGTGTGACTTCTCATATATACAGCAAGTTCTCATTACTATAACGTCTTCTCCTCACAGTCACAGCATGATCATGGGTATACTGTGTGACTTCTTATATACAGCAAGTTCTGATTACTATAACGTCCTCTCCTCACAGTCACAGCATGATCATGGGTATACTGTGTGACTTCTTATATACAGCAAGTTCTGATTATTATAACGTCCTCTCCTCACAGTCACATCATGATCATGGGTATACTGTGTGACTTCTCATATATACAGCAAGTTCTCATTACTATAACGTCTTCTCCTCACAGTCACAGCATGATCATGGCTATACTGTGTGACTTCTCTTATATACAGCAAGTTCTGATTACTATAACGTCCTCTCCTCACAGTATGATCATGGGTATACTGTGTGACTTCTCTTATATACAGGAAGCTCTGATAACTATAACGTCCTCTCCTCACAGTATGATCATGGGTATACTGTGTGACTTCTCTTAAATACAGGAAGTTCTGACTACTATAACATCCTCTCCTCACAGTCACAGCATGATCATGGGTTTTCTGTGTGACTTCTCTTATATACAGCAAGTTCTGATTACTATAACGTCCTGTCCTCACAGTCACAGCATGATCATGGGTATACTGTGTGACTTCTCTTATATACAGCAAGTTCTGATTACTATATCACCCTCTCCTCACAGTCACAGCATGATCATGGGTATACTGTGTGACTTCTCTTATATACAGCAAGTTCTGATTACTATATCACCCTCTCCTCACAGTCACAGCATGATCATGGGTATACTGTGTGACTTCTCTTATATACAGCAAGTTCTGATTACTATAACGTCCTCTCCTCACAGTCACAGCATGATCATGGGTATACTGTGTGACTTCTCTTATATACAGTAAGCTCTGATTACTATAACACCCTCTCCTCACAGTCACAGCATGATCATGGGTATACTGTGTGACTTCTCTTATATACAGCAAGTTCTGATTACTATAACGTCCTCTCCTCACAGTCACAGCATGATCATGGCTATACTGTGTGACTTCTCATATATACAGCAAGTTCTGATTACTATAACGTCCTCTCCTCACAGTCACAGCATGATCATGGGTATACTGTGTGACTTCTCTTATATACAGCAAGTTCTGATTACTATAACGTCCTGTCCTCACAGTCACAGCATGATCATGGGTATACTGTGTGACTTCTCTTATATACAGCAAGTTCTGATTACTATATCACCCTCTCCTCACAGTCACAGCATGATCATGGGTATACTGTGTGACTTCTCTTATATACAGCAAGTTCTGATTACTATATCACCCTCTCCTCACAGTCACAGCATGATCATGGGTATACTGTGTGACTTCTCTTATATACAGCAAGTTCTGATTACTATAACGTCCTCTCCTCACAGTCACAGCATGATCATGGGTATACTGTGTGACTTCTCTTATATACAGTAAGCTCTGATTACTATAACACCCTCTCCTCACAGTCACAGCATGATCATGGGTATACTGTGTGACTTCTCTTATATACAGCAAGTTCTGATTACTATAACGTCCTCTCCTCACAGTCACAGCATGATCATGGGTATACTGTGTGACTTCTCTTATATACAGCAAGCTCTGATTACTATAACGTCCTGTCCTCACAGTCACAGCATGATCATGGGTATACTGTGTGACTTCTCTTATATACAGCAAGTTCTGATTACTATATCACCCTCTCCTCACAGTCACAGCATGATCATGGGTATACTGTGTGACTTCTCTTATATACAGCAAGTTCTGATTACTATAACGTCCTCTCCTCACAGTCACAGCATGATCATGGGTATACTGTGTGACTTCTCTTATATACAGTAAGCTCTGATTACTATAACACCCTCTCCTCACAGTCACAGCATGATCATGGGTATACTGTGTGACTTCTCTTATATACAGCAAGTTCTGATTACTATAACGTCCTCTCCTCACAGTCACAGCATGATCATGGGTATACTGTGTGACTTCTCTTATATACAGCAAGTTCTGATTACTATAACGTCCTCTCCTCACAGTCACAGCATGATCATGGGTATACTGTGTGACTTCTCTTATATACAGCAAGCTCTGATTACTATAACACTCTCTCCTCACAGTCACAGCATGATCATGGGTATACTGTGTGACTTCTCTTATATACAGCAAGCTCTGATTACTATAACGTCCTGTCCTCACAGTCACAGCATGATCATGGGTATACTGTGTGACTTCTCTTATATACAGCAAGTTCTGATTACTATATCACCCTCTCCTCACAGTCACAGCATGATCATGGGTATACTGTGTGACTTCTCTTATATACAGCAAGTTCTGATTACTATAACGTCCTCTCCTCACAGTCACAGCATGATCATGGGTATACTGTGTGACTTCTCTTATATACAGCAAGTTCTGATTACTATAACGTCCTCTCCTCACAGTCACAGCACGATCATGGGTATACTGTGTGACTTCTCTTATATACAGCAAGCTCTGATTACTATAACGTCCTGTCCTCACAGTCACAGCATGATCATGGGTATACTGTGTGACTTCTCTTATATACAGCAAGTTCTGATTACTATATCACCCTCTCCTCACAGTCACAGCATGATCATGGGTATACTGTGTGACTTCTCTTATATACAGCAAGTTCTGATTACTATAACGTCCTCTCCTCACAGTCACAGCATGATCATGGGTATACTGTGTGACTTCTCTTATATACAGTAAGCTCTGATTACTATAACACCCTCTCCTCACAGTCACAGCATGATCATGGGTATACTGTGTGACTTCTCTTATATACAGCAAGTTCTGATTACTATAACGTCCTCTCCTCACAGTCACAGCATGATCATGGGTATACTGTGTGACTTCTCTTATATACAGCAAGTTCTGATTACTATAACGTCCTCTCCTCACAGTCACAGCATGATCATGGGTATACTGTGTGACTTCTCTTATATACAGCAAGTTCTGATTACTATAATTTCCTCTCCTCACAGTCACAGCATGATCATGGGTATACTGTGTGACTTCTCTTATATACAGCAAGTTCTGATTACTATAGGGTCCTCTCCTCACAGTATGATCATGGGTATACTGTGTGACTTCTCTTATATACAGCAAGCTCTGATTACTATAACGTCCTCTCCTCACAGTCACAGCATGATCATGGGTATACTGTGTGACTTCTCTTATATACAGCAAGCTCTGATTACTATAACGTCCTCTCCTCACAGTCACAGCATGATCATGGGTATACTGTGTGACTTCTCTTATATACAGCAAGTTCTCATTACTATAAGGTCCTCTCCTCACAGTCACAGCATGATCATGGGTATACTGTGTGACTTCTCTTATATACAGCAAGCTCTGATTACTATAACGTCCTCTCCTCACAGTCACAGCATGATCATGGGTATACTGTGTGACTTCTCTTATATACAGCAAGCTCTGATTACTATAACGTCCTCTCCTCACAGTATGATCATGGGTATACTGTGTGACTTCTCTTATATACAGCAAGCTCTGATTACTATAACATCCTCTCCTCACAGTCACAGCATGATCATGGGTATACTGTGACTTCTCTTATATACAGCAAGTTCTGATTACTATAACGTCCTCTCCTCACAGTCACAGCATGATCATGGGTATACTGTGTGACTTCTCTTATATACAGCAAGTTCTGATGACTAACACCCTCTCCTCACAGTCACAGCATGATCATGGGTATACTGTGTGACTTCTCTTATATACAGCAAGTTCTGATTACTATAACGTCTTCTCCTCACTGTCACAGCATGATCATGGGTATACTGTGTGGCTTCTCTTATATACAGCAAGTTCTGATTACTATAATATCCTCTCCTCACAGTCACAGCATGATCATGGCTATACTGTGTGACTTCTCTTATATACAGCAAGTTCTGATTACTATAAGGTCCTCTCCTCACAGTATGATCATGGGTATACTGTGTGACTTCTCTTATATACAGCAAGCTCTGATTACTATAACGTCCTCTCCTCACAGTATGATCATGGGTATACTGTGTGACTTCTCTTATATACAGCAAGCTCTGATTACTATAACATCCTCTCCTCACAGTCACAGCATGATCATGGGTATACTGTGTGACTTCTCTTATATACAGCAAGTTCTGATAACTATAACGTCTTCTCCTCACTGTCACAGCATGATCATGGGTAAACTGTGTGGCTTCTCTTATATACAGCAAGTTCTGATTACTATAATATCCTCTCCTCACAGTCACAGCATGATCATGGCTATACTGTGTGACTTCTCTTATATACAGCAAGTTCTGATTACTATAGGGTCCTCTCCTCACAGTATGATCATGGGTATACTGTGTGACTTCTCTTATATACAGCAAGCTCTGATTACTATAACGTCCTCTCCTCACAGTCACAGCATGATCATGGGTATACTGTGTGACTTCTCTTATATACAGCAAGTTCTGATTACTATAACGTCTTCTCCTCACTGTCACAGCATGATCATGGGTATACCGTGTGGCTTCACTTATATACAGCAAGTTCTGATTACTATAATATCCTCTCCTCACAGTCACAGCATGATCATGGCTATACTGTGTGACTTCTCTTATATACAGCAAGTTCTGATTACTATAAGGTCCTCTCCTCACAGTATGATCATGGGTATACTGTGTGACTTCTCTTATATACAGCAAGCTCTGATTACTATAACGTCCTCTCCTCACAGTCACAGCATGATCATGGCTATACTGTGTGACTTCTCTTATATACAGCAAGTTCTGATTACTATAACGTCCTTTCCTCACAGTCACAGCATGATCATGGGTATACTGTGTGACTTCTCTTAAATACAGCAAGTTCTGATTACTATAACATCCTCTCCTCACAGTCACAGCATGATCATGGGTATACTGTGTGACTTCTCTTATATACAGCAAGTTCTGATTACTAGAACACCCTCTCCTCACAGTCACAGCATGATCATGGGTATACTGTGTGACTTCTCTTATATACAGCAAGTTCTGATGACTAACACCCTCTCCTCACAGTCACAGCATGATCATGGGTATACTGTGTGACTTCTCTTATATACAGCAAGTTCTGATTACTATAACGTCTTCTCCTCACTGTCACAGCATGATCATGGGTATACTGTGTGGCTTCTCTTATATACAGCAAGTTCTGATTACTATAATATCCTCTCCTCACAGTCACAGCATGATCATGGCTATACTGTGTGACTTCTCTTATATACAGCAAGTTCTGATTACTATAAGGTCCTCTCCTCACAGTATGATCATGGGTATACTGTGTGACTTCTCTTATATACAGCAAGCTCTGATTACTATAACGTCCTGTCCTCACAGTCACAGCATGATCATGGGTATACTGTGTGACTTCTCTTATATACAGCAAGCTCTGATTACTATAACGTCCTGTCCTCACAGTCACAGCATGATCATGGGTATACTGTGTGACTTCTCTTATATACAGCAAGTTCTGATTACTATATCACCCTCTCCTCACAGTCACAGCATGATCATGGGTATACTGTGTGACTTCTCTTATATACAGCAAGTTCTGATTACTATAACGTCCTCTCCTCACAGTCACAGCATGATCATGGGTATACTGTGTGACTTCTCTTATATACAGTAAGTTCTGATTTCTATAACGTCCTCTCCTCACAGTCACAGCATGATCATGGGTATACTGTGTGACGTCTCTTATATACAGCAAGTTCTGATTACTATAACGTCCTCTCCTCACAGTATGATCATGGGTATACTGTGTGACGTCTCTTATATACAGCAAGTTCTGATTACTATAACGTCCTCTCCTCACAGTCACAGCATGATCATGGGTATACTGTGTGACTTCTCTTATATACAGCAAGTTCTGATTACTATAACGTCCTCTCCTCACAGTCACAGCATGATCATGGGTATACTGTGTGACTTCTCTTATATACAGCAAGTTCTGATTACTATAACGTCCTCTCCTCACAGTCACAGCATGATCATGGGTATACTGTGTGACTTCTCTTATATACAGCAAGTTCTGATTACTATAACGTCCTCTCCTCACAGTCACAGCATGATCATGGGTATACTGTGTGACTTCTCTTATATACAGCAAGTTCTGAATACTATAACGTCCTCTCCTCACAGTCACAGCATGATCATGGGTATACTGTGTGACTTCTCTTATATACAGCAAGTTCTGATTACTATAACGTCCTTCTCCTCACAGTCACAGCATGATCATGGGTATACTGTGTGACTTCTCTTATATACAGCAAGTTCTGATTACTATAACGTCCTTCTCCTCACAGTCACAGCATGATCATGGGTATACTGTGTGACTTCTCTTATATACAGCAAGTTCTGATTACTATAACATCCTCTCCTCACAGTCACAGCATGATCATGGGTATACTGTGTGACTTCTCTTATATACAGCAAGCTCTTACTATAACGTCCTCTCCTCACAGTCACAGCATGATCATGGCTATACTGTGACTTCTCTTATATACAGCAAGCTCTGATTACTATAACGTCCTCTCCTCACAGTATGATCATGGGTATACTGTGTGACTTCTCTTATATACAGCAAGCTCTGATTACTATAACATCCTCTCCTCACAGTCACAGCATGATCATGGGTATACTGTGTGACTTCTCTTATATACAGCAAGCTCTTACTATAACGTCCTCTCCTCACAGTCACAGCATGATCATGGCTATACTGTGTGACTTCTCTTATATACAGCAAGCTCTGATTACTATAAGGTCCTCTCCTCACAGTATGATCATGGGTATACTGTGTGACTTCTCTTATATACAGCAAGCTCTGATTACTATAACGTCCTCTCCTCACAGTATGATCATGGGTATACTGTGTGACTTCTCTTATATACAGCAAGCTCTGATTACTATAACATCCTCTCCTCACAGTCACAGCATGATCATGGGTATACTGTGTGACTTCTCTTATATACAGCAAGTTCTGATTACTATAACGTCTTCTCCTCACTGTCACAGCATGATCATGGGTATACTGTGTGGCTTCTCTTATATACAGCAAGTTCTGATTACTATAATATCCTCTCCTCACAGTCACAGCATGATCATGGCTATACTGTGTGACTTCTCTTATATACAGCAAGTTCTGATTACTATAAGGTCCTCTCCTCACAGTATGATCATGGGTATACTGTGTGACTTCTCTTATATACAGCAAGCTCTGATTACTATAACGTCCTCTCCTCACAGTCACAGCATGATCATGGGTATACTGTGTGACTTCTCTTATATACAGTAAGCTCTGATTACTATAACGTCCTCTCCTCACAGTCACAGCATGATCATGGGTATACTGTGTGACTTCTCTTATATACAGCAAGTTCTGATTACTATAACGTCCTCTCCTCACAGTCACAGCATGATCATGGGTATACTGTGTGACTTCTCTTATTATACAGCAAGTTCTGATTACTATAACGTCCTCTCCTCACTGTCACAGCATGATCATGGGTATACTGTGTGACTTCTCTTATATACAGCAAGTTCTGATTACTATAACACCCTCTCCTCACATTCACAGCATGATCATGGGTATACTGTGTGACTTCTCTTATATAGAGCAAGCTCTGATTATTATAACGTCCTCTCCTCACAGTCACATCATGATTATGGGTATACTGTGTGACTTCTCTTATATACAGCAAGTTCTGATTACTATAACACCCTCTCCTCACAGTCACAGCATGATCATGGGTATACTGTGTGACTTCTCTTATATACAGCAAGTTCTGATTACTATAACGTCTTCTCCTCACTGTCACAGCATGATCATGGGTATACTGTGTGGCTTCTCTTATATACAGCAAGTTCTGATTACTATAATATCCTCTCCTCACAGTCACAGCATGATCATGGCTATACTGTGTGACTTCTCTTATATACAGCAGGTTCTGATTACTATAAGGTCCTCTCCTCACAGTATGATCATGGGTATACTGTGTGACTTCTCTTATATACAGCAAGCTCTTACTATAACGTCCTCTCCTCACAGTCACAGCATGATCATGGGTATACTGTGTGACTTCTCTTATATACAGTAAGCTCTTACTATAACGTCCTCTCCTCACAGTCACAGCATGATCATGGGTATACTGTGTGACTTCTCTTATATACAGCAAGTTCTGATTACTATAACGTCCTCTCCTCACAGTCACAGCATGATCATGGGTATACTGTGTGACTTCTCTTATATACAGCAAGTTCTGATTACTATAACGTCCTCTCACAGTCACAGCATGATCATGGGGTATACTGTGTGACTTCTCTTATATACAGTAAGCTCTGATTACTATAACGTCCTCTCCTCACAGTCACAGCATGATCATGGGTATACTGTGTGACTTCTCTTATATACAGTAAGCTCTTACTATAACGTCCTCTCCTCACAGTCACAGCATGATCATGGGTATACTGTGTGACTTCTTATATACAGCAAGTTCTGATTACTATAACGTCCTCTCCTCACAGTCACAGCATGATCATGGGTATACTGTGTGACTTCTCATATATACAGCAAGTTCTCATTACTATAACACCCTCTCCTCACAGTCACAGCATGATCATGGGTATACTGTGTGACTTCTCTTATATACAGCATGTTCTGATTACTATAACATCCTCTCCTCACATTCACAGCATGATCATGGATATACTGTGTGACTTCTCTTATATACAGCATGTTCTGATTACTATAACGTCCTCTCCTCACAGTCACATCATGATCATGGGTATACTGTGTGACTTCTCTTATATACAGCAAGTTCTGATTACTATAACGTCCTCTCCTCACAGTATGATCATGGGTATACTGTGTGACTTCTCTTATATACAGGAAGCTCTGATTACTATAACGTCCTCTCCTCACAGTCACAGCATGATCATGGGTATACTGTGTGACTTCTCTTATATACAGCAAGCTCTGATTACTATAACGTCCTCTCCTCACAGTATGATCATGGGTATACTGTGTGACTTCTCTTAAATACAGGAAGTTCTGACTACTATAACATCCTCTCCTCACAGTCACAGCATGATCATGGGTTCTCTGTGACTTCTCTTATATACAGCAAGTTCTGATTACTATAACGTCCTCTCCTCACAGTCACAGCATGATCATGGGTATACTGTGTGACTTCTCTTATATACAGCAAGCTCTGATTACTATAACGTCCTCTCCTCACAGTCACAGCATGATCATGGGTATACTGTGTGACTTCTCATATACAGCAAGTTCTGATTACTATAACGTCCTCTCCTCACAGTCACAGCATGATCATGGGTATACTGTGTGACTTCTCATATATACAGCAAGCTCTGATTACTATAAACATCCTCTCCTCACAGTCACAGCATGATCATGGGTATACTGTGTGACTTCTCTTATATACAGCATGTTCTGATCACTATAACGTCCTCTTCTCACAGTCACAGCATGATCATGGGTATACTGTGTGACTTCTCATATACAGCAAGTTCTGATTACTATAACACCCTCTCCTCACAGTCACAGCATGATCATGGGTATACTGTGTGACTTCTCTTATATACAGTAAGCTCTGATTACTATAACATCCTCTAATCACAGTCACAGCATGATCATGGGTATACTGTGTGACTTCTCTTATATACAGCAAGTTCTGACTACTATAACATCCTCTCCTCACAGTCACAGCATGATCA
>JAUIMM010003219.1:0-42216 GCA_031769625.1 Taudactylus pleione | reverse complement strand
GGGAGGAAGGCTGAGACACGCTGAGCGGGGGGGAAGGCTGAGACACGCTGAGCGGGGGGGAGGGCTGAGACGCTGAGCGGGGGGGAAGGCTGAGACACGCTGAGTGGGCGGGAAGGCTGAGACACGCTGAGCGGGGGGGAAGGCTGAGACACGCTGAGCGGGGGGTGAAGGCTCTGACACGCTGAGCGGGGGGAAGGCTGAGACACGCTGAGCGGGGGGGAAGGCTGAGACACGCTGAGCGGGGGGGGAAGGCTGAGACACGCTGAGTGGGGGGGAAGGCTGAGACACGCTGGGGGGGGCTGAGACATACAATGAGGGGAGAGTAGCAAGGCTGAGACACACTGAGGGGAGAGGAGCAAGGCTGAGACACACTGAGGGGAGAGGAGCAAGGCTGAGACACACTGAGGGGAGAGGAGCAAGGCTGAGACACGCTAGGGGGGGGAGGCTGAGACACGTTGGGGGGGAAGGCAGGGACACACACTGAGGGGAGAAGAGCAAGTCTGAGACACACTGGGAGGGGAAGGCTGAGACACACACTGAGTGAAGAGGAGAAGACTGAGACATGCTGGGGGGGTAGGCTGAGACACACTGGTGGGGGAAGGCTGAGACACACTGGTGGGGGAAGGCTGAGACACACTGGGGGGGGAAGGCTGAGACACGCTGGGGGGGGAAGGCTGAGACACGCTGGGGGGGAAGGTTGAGACACACTGAGGGGGGGGAAGGCTGAGACACGCTGAGGGGGGGAAGGTCGAGACACGCTGAGGGGGGGAAGGCTGAGACACGGGGGGAAGGCTCAGACACGCTGGGGGGGGGAAGGCTCAGACACGCTGGGGGGGAAGGCTCAGACACGCTGGGGGGGGAAGGCTCAGACACGCTGGGGGCGGGAAGGCTCAGACACGCTGGGGGGGGGAAGGCTCAGACACGCTGGGGGGGGGAAGGCTCAGACACGCTGGGGGGGAAGGCTCAGACACGCTGGGGGGGGGCTGAGGCATACACTGAGGGAAGAGTAGCAAGGCTGAGACACGCTGGGGGGGAAGGCTGAGACACGCTGGGGGGGAAGGCTGAGACACGCTGGGGGGGAAGGCTGAGACATACACTGAGGGAAGAGTAGCAAGGCTGAGACACGCTGGGGGGGGAAGGCTGAGACACGCTGGGGGGGAAGGCTGAGACACGGTGGGGGGGGGAAGGCTGAGACACGGTGGGGGGGGAGGCTGAGACACGCTGGGGGGGGGAGCTGAGACACGCTGGGGGGGAAGGCTGAGACACGCTGGGGGGGGAAGGCTGAGACACGCTGGGGGGGGAAGGCTGAGACACGCTGGGGGGGGAAGGCTGAGACACGTTGGTGGGGGAAGGCTCAGACACGTTGGTGGGGGAAGGCTCAGACACGCTGAGCGGGGGGGAAGGCTGAGACATGCTGAGCGGGGGGGAAGGCTGAGACACGCTGAGCGGGGGGGGAAGGCTGAGACACGCTGAGCGGGGGGCGAAGGCTGAGACACGCTGAGCGGGGGGAAAGGCTGAGACACGCTGAGGGGGGGGGATGGCTGAGACACGCTGAGGGGGGGGAAGGGTGAGACACGCTGGGGGGGGAAGGCTGAGACACGCTGGGGGGGAAGGCTGAGACACGCTGGGGGGGGAAGGCTGAGTCACGCTGGGGGGGAAGGCTGAGACACGCTGGGGGGGAAGGTTGAGACACACTGAGGGGGGGAAGGCTGAGACACGCTGGGGGGAAGGCTGAGACACGCTGAGCGGGGGGGAAGGCTGAGACACGCTGAGCGGGGGGAAGGCTGAGACACGCTGAGCGGGGGGGAAGGCTGAGACACGCTGAGCGGGGGGGGAGGCTGAGACACGCTTAGCGGGGGGGAAGGCTGAGACACGCTTAGCGGGGGGTGAAGGCTGAGACACGCTGAGCGTAGGGGAAGGCTGAGACACGCTGAGCGGGGGGGAAGGCTGGGACACGCTGAGTGGGCGGGAAGGCTGAGACACGCTGAGCGGGGGGAAGGCTGAGACACGCTGAGCGGGGGGCTGAGACATACAATGAGGGGAGAGTAGCAAGGCTGAGACACACTAGGGGGGGGAGGCTGAGACACGTTGGGGGGAAGGCAGGGACACACACTGAGGGGAGAAGAGTAATGCTTAGACACGCTGGGGGTGGCTGAGACACACACTGAGGGGAGAGGAGCAAGGCTGAGACACACTGAGGGGAGAGGAGCAAGGCTGAGACACACTGAGGGGAGAGGAGCAAGGCTGAGACACGCTAGGGGGGGGAGGCTGAGACACACTAGGGGGGGGAGGCTGAGACACGTTGGGGGGGAAGGCAGGGACACACACTGAGGGGAGAAGAGCAAGTCTGAGACACACTGGGAGGGGAAGGCTGAGACACACTGAGTGAAGAGGAGAAGACTGAGACATGCTGGGGGGGTAGGCTGAGACACACTGGGGGGGGAAGGCTGAGACACACTGGTGGGGGAAGGCTGAGACACACTGGGGGGGGGAAGGCTGAGACACGCTGGGGGGGGAAGGCTGAGACACGCTGGGGGGGAAGGTTGAGACACTCTGAGGGGGGGGGAGGCTGAGACACGCTGGGGGGGAAGGTCGAGACACGCTGAGGGGGGGAAGGCTGAGACACGGGGGGGAAGGCTGAGACACGCTGGGGGTGGGGAAAGCAGAGACACGGGGGGGTAGGGCTGAGACACGCTGGGGGGTAGGGCTGAGATACGCTGGGGGGGTAGGGCTCAGACACGCTGGGGGGGTAGGGCTCAGACACGCTGGGGGGGGGGAAGGCTCAGACACGCTGGGGGGGGAAGGCTCAGACACGCTGAGGGGGGGGAAGGCTCAGACACGCTGGGGGGGGGGAGGCTCAGACACGCTGGGGGGGGAAGGCTCAGACACGCTGGGGGGGAAGGCTGAGACACGCTGGGGGGGGCTGAGACATACACTGAGGGAAGAGTAGCAAGGCTGAGACACGCTGGGGGGGAAGGCTGAGACACGCTGGGGGGGAAGGCTGAGACACGCTGGGGGGGAAGGCAGGGACACACACTGAGGGGAGAAGAGTAAGGCTTAGACACGCTGGGGGTGGCTGAGACACGCTGGGGGGGAAGGCTGAAACACGGGGGGGGGAAGGCTGAGACACGCTGGGGGGGAAGGCTGAGACACGCTGGGGGGGGAGGCTGAGACACGCTGAGCGGGGGGAAGGCTGAGACACGCTGAGCGGGGGGGAAGGCTGAGACACGCTGAGCGGGGGGGAAGGCTGAGACACGCTGAGCGGGGGGGAAGGCTGAGACACGCTGAGCGGGGGGAGAAGGCTGAGACACGCTGAGCGTAGGGGAAGGCTGAGACACGCTGAGCGGGGGGAAGGCTGAGACACGCTGAGGGGGCGGGAAGGCTGAGACACGCTGAGCGGGGGGGAAGGCTGAGAGACGCTGAGCGGGGGGTGAAGGCTGAGACACGCTGAGCGGGGGGGAAGGCTGAGACACGCTGAGCGGGCGGGAAGGCTGAGACACGCTGGGGGGGGGCTGAGACATACAATGAGGGGAGAGTAGCAAGGCTGAGACACACTAGGGGGGGGAGGCTGAGACACGTTGGGGGGAAGGCAGGGACACACACTGAGGGGAGAAGAGTAAGGCTTAGACACGCTGGGGTGGCTGAGACACACACTGAGGGGAGAGGAGCAAGTCTGAGACACGCTGGGGGGGAAAGGCTGAGACACGCTGGGGGGGAAAGGCTGAGACACCCTGGGGGGAAAGGCTGAGACACGCTGGGGGGGAAAGGCTGAGACACGCTGGGGGGGAAAGGCTGAGAGACGCTGGGGGGGAAAGGCTGAGACACGCTGGGGGGAAAGGCTGAGACACGCTGGGGGGGGAAAGGCTGAGACACGCTGGGGGGGTAGGGCTGAGACACGCTGGGGGGGTAGGGCTGAGACACGCTGGGGGGGAAGGCTCAGACACGCTGGGGGGGGAAGGCTCAGACACGCTGGGGGGGAAGGCTGAGACACGCTGGGGGGGGGAAGGCTGAGACACGCTGGGGGGGAAGGCTGAGACACGCTGGGGGGGAAGGCTGAGACACGCTGGGGGGGGAAGGCTGAGACACGCTGGGGGGGGAAGGCTGAGACACGCTGGGGGGTGGAAGGCTGAGACACGCTGGGGGGTGGAAGGCTGAGACACGCTGGGGGGGGGAAGGCTGAGACACGCTGGGGGGGAAGGCTGAGACACGCTGGGGGTGGGAAGGCTGAGACACGCTGGGGGTGGGACGGCTGAGACACGCTGGGGGTGGGAAGGCTGAGACACGCTGGGGGGGGAAGGCTGAGACACGCTGGGGAGAAGGCTGTGACACGCTGGGGGGAAGGCTGTGACACGCTGGGGGGGAAGGCTGAGACACGCTGGGGGGGGAAGGCTGAGACACGCTGGGGGGAGAAGGCTGAGACACGCTGGGGGGGAAGGCTGAGACACGCTGGGGGGGCTGAGACATACACTGAGGGAAGAGTAGCAAGGCTGAGACACGCTGGGGGGGGAAGGCTGAGACACTCTGGGGGGGGAAGGCTGAGACACGCTGGGGGGGAAGGCTGAGACACGCTGGGGGGGAGGGCTGAGACACGCTGGGGGGGGAGGCTCAGACACGCTGGGGGGGAGGCTCAGACACGCTGGGGGGGAGGCTCAGACACGCTGGGGGGGAAGGCTCAGACACGCTGGGGGGGGGAAGGCTGAGACACGCTGGGGGGGGGAAGGCTGAGACACGCTGGGGGGGGGAAGGCTGAGACACGCTGGGGGGGGGAAGGCTGAGACACGCTGGGGGGGACGGCTGAGACACGCTGGGGGGGGGAAGGCTGAGACACGCTGGGGGGGGAAGGCTCAGACACATTGGTGGGGGAAGGCTCAGACACGCTGAGCGGGGGGGATGGCTGAGACATGCTGAGCGGGGGGGAGGGCTGAGACACGCTGAGCGGGGGGGAGGGCTGAGACACGCTGAGCGGGGGGAGGGCTGAGACACGCTGAGTGGGCGGGAAGGCTGAGACACGCTGAGCGGGGGGGAAGGCTGAGACACGCTGAGCGGGCGGGAAGGCTGAGACACGCTGAGCGGGCGGGAAGGCTGAGACACGCTGGGGGGGGGCTGAGACATACAATGAGGGGAGAGTAGCAAGGCTGAGACACACTGAGGGGAGAGGACCAAGGCTGAGACACGCTAGGGGGGGTGGCTGAGACACACACTGAGGGGAGAGGAGCAAGTCTGAGACACGCTGGGGGGGGAAGGCTGAGACACGCTGGGGGGGGAAAGGCTGAGACACGCTGGGGGGGAAAGGCTGAGACACGCTGGGGGGGAAAGGCTGAGACACGCTGGGGGGGAAAGGCTGAGACACGCTGGGGGGGAAAGGCTGAGACACGCTGGGGGGGAAAGGCTGAGACACGCTGGGGGGGAAAGGCTGAGACACGCTGGGGGGGAAAGGCTGAGACACGCTGGGGGGAAAGGCTGAGACACGCTGGGGGGGAAAGGCTGAGACACGCTGGGGGGGAAAGGCTGAGACACGCTGGGGGGGGAAAGGCTGAGACACGCTGGGGGGGGAAAGGCTGAGACACGCTGGGGGGGGAAAGGCTGAGACACGCTGGGGGGGGAAAGGCTGAGACACGCTGGGGGGGTAGGGCTGAGACACGCTGGGGGGGAAGGCTCAGACACGCGGGGGGAAGGCTCAGACACGCTGGGGGGGGGGAAGGCTGAGACACGCTGGGGGGGAAGGCTGAGACACGCTGGGGGGGGAAGGCTGAGACACGCTGGGGGGGGAAGGCTGAGACACGCTGGGGGGGGAAGGCTGAGACACGCTGGGGGGTGGAAGGCTGAGACACGCTGGGGGGTGGAAGGCTGAGACACGCTTGGGGGGGAAGGCTGAGACACGCTGGGGGGGAAGGCTGAGACACGCTGGGGGGGGGGAGGCTGAGACACGCTGGGGGGGAAGGCTGAGACACGCTGGGGGGGAAGGCTGAGACACGCTGGGGGGGGAAGGCTGAGACACGCTGGGGGGGAAGGCTGAGACACGCTGGGGGGGGAAGGCTGAGACACGCTGGGGGGGGAAGGCTGAGACACGCTGGGGGGGGAAGGCTGAGACACGCTTGGGGGGGAAGGCTGAGACACGCTGGGGGGGAAGGCTGAGACACGCTGGGGGGGGAAGGCTGAGACACGCTGGGGAGGGAAGGCTGAGACACGCTGGGGGGGAAGGCTGAGACACGCTGGGGGGGGAAGGCTGAGACACGCTGGGGGGGGAAGGCTGAGACACGCTGGGGGGGAAGGCTGAGACACGCTGGGGGGGGGGAGGCTGAGACACGCTGGGGGGGGAAGGCTGAGACACGCTGGGGGGGGGAAGGCTCAGACACGCTGGGGGGGAAGGCTCAGACACGCTGGGGGGGGGAAGGCTCTGACACGCTTAGCGGGGGGTGAAGGCTGAGACACGCTGAGCGTAGGGGAAGGCTGAGACACGCTGAGCGGGGGGAAGGCTGAGACACGCTGAGCGGGGGGGAAGGCTGAGACACGCTGAGCGGGGGGTGAAGGCTGAGACACGCTGAGCGGGGGGGAAGGCTGAGACACGCTGAGCGGGGGGGAAGGCTGAGACACGCTGAGCGGGGGGGAAGGCTGAGACACGCTGGGGGGGGCTGAGACATACAATGAGGGGAGAGTAGCAAGGCTGAGACACACTAGGGGGGGGAGGCTGAGACACGTTGGGGGGGAAGGCAGGGACACACACTGAGGGGAGAAGAGTAAGGCTTAGACACGCTGGGGGTGGCTGAGACACACACTGAGGGGAGAGGAGCAAGTCTGAGACACACTGGGAGGGGAAGGCTGAGACACACTGAGTGAAGAGGAGAAGACTGAAACACGCTGGGGGGGTAGGCTGAGACACACTGGGGGGGAAGGCTGAGACACACTGGGGGGGGAAGGCTGAGACACGCTGGGGGGGGAAGGCTGAGACACGCTGGGGGGGGGACGGCTGAGACACGCTGGGGGGGGGAGGCTCAGACACGCTGGGGGGGAGGCTCAGACACGCTGGGGGGGAGGCTCAGACACGCTGGGGGGGAGGCTCAGACACGCTGGGGGGGGAAGGCTGAGACACGCTGTGGGGGGGAAGGCTGAGACACGCTGTGGGGGGGAAGGCTGAGACACGCTGTGGGGGGGAAGGCTGAGACACGCTGGGGGGGGAAGGCTGAGACACGCTGGGGGGGGACGGCTGAGACACGCTGGGGGGGGAAGGCTCAGACACGTTGGTGGGGGAAGGCTCAGACACGCTGAGCGGGGGGGAGGGCTGAGACACGCTGAGCGGGGGGGAGGGCTGAGACACGCTGAGCGGGGGGGAGGGCTGAGACACGCTGAGCGGGGGGGAAGGCTGAGACACGCTGAGTGGGCGGGAAGGCTGAGACACGCTGAGCGGGGGGGAAGGCTGAGACACGCTGAGCGGGGGGTAAGGCTGAGAGACGCTGAGCGGGCGGGAAGGCTGAGACACGCTGGGGGGGGGGGCTGAGACATACAATGAGGGGAGAGTAGCAAGGCTGAGACACACTGAGGGGAGAGGACCAAGGCTGAGATACGCTAGGGGGGGAGGCTGAGACACGTTGGGGGGGAAGGCAGGGACACACACTGAGGGGAGAAGAGTAAGGCTTAGACACGCTGGGGGTGGCTGAGACACACACTGAGGGGAGAGGAGCAAGTCTGAGACACACTGGGAGGGGAAGGCTGAGACACACACTGAGTGAAGAGGAGAAGACTGAGACATGCTGGGGGGGTAGGCTGAGACACGCTGGGGGGGGAAGGCTGAGACACGCTGAGGGGGGGAAGGCTGAGACACGCTGGGGGGGAAGGCTGAGACACGCTGGGGGGGGAAGGCTGAGACACGCTGAGGGGGGGAAGGCTGAGACACGCTGAGGGGGGGAAGGCTGAGACACGCTGGGGGGGGCTGAGACACGCTGAGGGGGGAAGGCTGTGACACGCTGGGGGGGGCTGAGACATACACTGAGGGAAGAGTAGCAAGGCTGAGACACGCTGGGGGGGAAGGCTGAGACACGCTTGGGGGGGAAGGCTGAGACACGCTGGGGGGGAAGGCTGAGACACGCTGGGGGGGAAGGCTGAGACACGCTGGGGGGGAAGGCTGAGACACGCTGGGGGGGGAAGGCTGAGACACGCTGGGGGGGGAAGGCTGAGACACGCTTGGGGGGGAAGGCTGAGACACGCTGGGGGGGAAGGCTGAGACACGCTGGGGGGGAAGGCTGAGACACGCTGGGGGGGGGAAGGCTGAGACACGCTGGGGGGGGGAAGGCTGAGACACGCTGGGGGGGGGAAGGCTCAGACACGCTGGGGGGGGGGGAAGGCTGAGACACGCTGAGCGGGGGGAAGGCTGAGACACGCTGAGCGGGGGGAAGGCTGAGACACGCTGAGCGGGGGGGAAGGCTGAGACACGCTGAGCGGGGGGAAAGGCTGAGACACGCTGAGGGGGGGGGAAGGCTGAGACACGCTGAGGGGGGGGAAGGCTGAGACACGCTGAGGGGGGGGAAGGCTGAGACACGCTGGGGGGGGTAGGGCTGAGACACGCTGGGGGGGTAGGGCTGAGACACGCTGGGGGGGTGAAGGCAGAGACACGCTGGGGGGGAAGGCTCAGACACGCTGGGGGGGGAAGGCTGAGACACGCTGGGGGGGGAAGGCTGAGACACGCTGGGGGGGAAGGCTGAGACACGCTGGGGGGGGGAAGGCTGAGACACGCTGGGGGGGGGAAGGCTGAGACACGCTGGGGGGGGGAAGGCTGAGACACGCTGGGGGGGAAGGCTGAGACACGCTGGGGGGGGAAGGCTGAGACACGCTGGGGGGTGGAAGGCTGAGACACGCTGGGGGGTGGAAGGCTGAGACACGCTGGGGGGGGGAAGGCTGAGACACGCTGGGGGGGAAGGCTGAGACACGCTGGGGGGGAAGGCTGAGACACGCTGGGGGTGGGAAGGCTGAGACACGCTGGGGGTGGGAAGGCTGAGACACGCTGGGGGGGAAGGCTGAGACACGCTGGGGGGGGAAGGCTGAGACACGCTGGGGGGCAAGGCTGTGACACGCTGGGGGGGAAGGCTGTGACACGCTGGGGGGGAAGGCTGAGACACGCTGGGGGGGGAAGGCTGAGACACGCTGGGGGGAGAAGGCTGAGACACGCTGGGGGGGAAGGCTGAGACACGCTGGGGGGGGGCTGAGACATACACTGAGGGAAGAGTAGCAAGGCTGAGACACGCTGGGGGGGGAAGGCTGAGACACGCTGGGGGGGGAAGGCTGAGACACGCTGGGGGGGAGGGCTGAGACACGCTGGGGGGGGAGGGCTGAGACACGCTGGGGGGGGAGGCTCAGACACGCTGGGGGGGGAGGCTCAGACATGCTGGGGGGGGAGGCTCAGACACGCTGGGGGGGGAAGGCTCAGACACGCTGGGGGGGGAAGGCTGAGACACGCTGGGGGGGGAAGGCTGAGACACGCTGGGGGGGGAAGGCTGAGACACGCTGGGGGGGGGAAGGCTGAGACACGCTGGGGGGGGGAAGGCTGAGACACGCTGGGGGGGGGAAGGCTGAGACACGCTGGGGGGGGACGGCTGAGACACGCTGGGGGGGGGAAGGCTGAGACACGCTGGGGGGGGAAGGCTCAGACACGTTGGTGGGGGAAGGCTCAGACACGCTGAGCGGGGGGGATGGCTGAGACACGCTGAGCGGGGGGGAGGGCTGAGACACGCTGAGCGGGGGGGAGGGCTGAGACACGCTGAGCGGGGGGGAAGGCTGAGACACGCTGAGTGGGCGGGAAGGCTGAGACACGCTGAGCGGGGGGGAAGGCTGAGACACGCTGGGAGGGGAAGGCTGAGACACACACTGAGTGAAGAGGAGAAGACTGAGACATGCTGGGGGGGTAGGCTGAGACACACTGGGGGGGAAGGCTGAGACACACTGGGGGGGGAAGGCTGAGACACACTGGGGGGGGAAGGCTGAGACACGCTGGGGGGGGAAGGCTGAGACACGCTGGGCGGGGGGTAAGGCTGAGACACGCTGAGCGGGCGGGAAGGCTGAGACACGCTGGGGGGGGGGCTGAGACATACAATGAGGGGAGAGTAGCAAGGCTGAGACACACTGAGGGGAGTGGACCAAGGCTGAGACACGCTAGGGGGGGAGGCTGAGACACGTTGGGGGGGAAGGCAGGGACACACACTGAGGGGAGAAGAGTAAGGCATAGACACGCTGGGGGTGGCTGAGACACACACTGAGGGGAGAGGAGCAAGTCTGAGACACACTGGGAGGGGAAGGCTGAGACACACACTGAGTGAAGAGGAGAAGACTGAGACATGCTGGGGGGGTAGGCTGAGACACACTGGGGGGGGAAGGCTGAGACACACTGGGGGGGGAAGGCTGAGACACACTGGGGGGGAAGGCTGAGACACACTGGGGGGGAAGGCTGAGACACGCTGGGGGGGAAGGCTGAGACACGCTGGGGGGGAAGGCTGAGACACGCTGGGGGGGGAAGGCTGAGACACGCTGGGGGGGAAGGCTGAGACACGCTGGGGGGGAAGGCTGAGACACGCTGGGGGGGAAGGCTGAGACACGCTGGGGGGGAAGGCTGAGACACGCTGAGGGGGGGAAGGCTGAGACACGCTGAGGGGGGAAGGCTGAGACACGCTGAGGGGCGGAAGGCTGAGACACGCTGGGGGGGGAAGGCTGAGACACGCTGAGGGGGGGAAGGCTGAGACACGCTGAGGGGGGGAAGGCTGAGACACGCTGAGGGGGGGAAGGCTGAGACACGCTGGGGGGGGGCTGAGACATACACTGAGGGAAGAGTAGCAAGGCTGAGACACGCTGGGGGGGGAAGGCTGAGACACGCTTGGGGGGGAAGGCTGAGACACGCTGGGGGGGAAGGCTGAGACACGCTGGGGGGGAAGGCTGAGACACGCTGGGGGGGGAAGGCTGAGACACGCTGGGGGGGGAAGGCTGAGACACGCTGGGGGGGAAGGCTGAGACACGCTGGGGGGGAAGGCTCAGACACGCTGGGGGGGGGAGGCTCAGACACGCTGGGGGGGGGAAGGCTCAGACACGCTGGGGGGGGGAAGGCTCTGACACGCTGGGGGGGGAAGGCTCTGACACGCTTAGCGGGGGGTGAAGGCTGAGACACGCTGAGCGTAGGGGAAGGCTGAGACACGCTGAGCGGGGGGAAGGCTGAGACACGCTGAGTGGGCGGGAAGGCTGAGACACGCTGAGCGGGGGGGAAGGCTGAGACACGCTGAGCGGGGGGTGAAGGCTGAGACACGCTGAGCGGGGGGGAAGGCTGAGACACGCTGAGCGGGCGGGAAGGCTGAGACACGCTGGGGGGGGGCTGAGACATACAATGAGGGGAGAGTAGCAAGGCTGAGACACACTAGGGGGGGGAGGCTGAGACACGTTGGGGGGGAAGGCAGGGACACACACTGAGGGGAGAAGAGTAAGGCTTAGACACGCTGGGGGTGGCTGAGACACACACTGAGGGGAGAGGAGCAAGTCTGAGACACACTGGGAGGGGAAGGCTGAGACACACTGAGTGAAGAGGAGAAGACTGAGACACGCTGGGGGGGTAGGCTGAGACACACTGGGGGGGGAAGGCTGAGACACACTGGGGGGGGAAGGCTGAGACACGCTGGGGGGGGAAGGCTGAGACACGCTGGGGGGGGAAGGCTGAGACACGTTGGGGGGGAAGGCTGAGACACGCTGGGGGGGAAGGCTGAGACACGCTGGGGGGGGGAAGGCTGAGACACGCTGGGGGGGGGAAGGCTCAGACACGCTGGGGGGGGAAGGCTCAGACACGCTGGGGGGGGAGGCTCCGACACGCTGGGGGGGGAGGCTCCGACACGCTGGGGGGGGAGGCTCAGACACGCTGGGGGGGGAGGCTCAGACACGCTGGGGGGGGAGGCTCAGACACGCTGGGGGGGGAGGCTCAGACACGCTGGGGGGGAGAAGGCTGAGACACGCTGGGGGGGAGAAGGCTGAGACACGCTGGGGGGGAGAAGGCTGAGACACGCTGGGGGGGAAGGCTGAGACACGCTGGGGGGGAAGGCTGAGAAACACTGAGGGGGGAAGGCTGAGAAACACTGAGGGGGGGGAAGGCTGAGACACGCTGGGGGGGAAGGTCGAGACACGCTGAGGGGGGGAAGGCTGAGACACGCTGGGGGTGGGGAAAGCAGAGACACGCTGGGGGGGGAAGGCTGTGACACGCTGGGGGGGGGAAGGCTGAGACACGATGGGGGGGAAGGCTGAGACACGCTGGGGGGGGAAGGCTGAGACACGCTGGGGGGGGGCTGAGACATACAATGAGGGGAGAGTAGCAAGGCTGAGACACGCTGGGTGGGGTAGGGCTGAGACACGCTGGGGGGGTAGGGCAGAGACACGCTGGGGGGGTGAAGGCAGAGACACGCTGGGGGGGAAGGCTCAGACATGCTGGCGGGGGGAAGGCTCAGACACGCTGGGGGGGGAAGGCTGAGACACGCTGGGGGGGGAAGGCTGAGACACGCTGGGGGGGGGGGCTGAGACACGCTGGGGGGGGGGCTGAGACACGCTGGGGGGGGAGGGCTCAGACACGCTGGGGGGGAGGCTCAGACACGCTGGGGGGGGGAGGCTCAGACACGCTGGGGGGAAGGCTCAGACACGCTGGGGGGGGAAGGCTCAGACACGCTGGGGGGGGAAGGCTCAGACACGCTGGGGGGGGAAGGCTCAGACACGCTGGGGGGGGAAGGCTCAGACACGCTGGGGGGGGAAGGCTGAGACACGCTGGGGGGGGGGAAGGCTGAGACACGCTGGGGGGGGAAGGCTGAGACACACTGGGGGGGGACGGCTGAGACACGCTGGGGGGGGGAAGGCTCAGACACGTTGGTGGGGGAAGGCTCAGACACGCTGAGCGGGGGGGATGGCTGAGACACGCAGAGCGGGGGGGAGGGCTGAGACACGCTGAGCGGGGGGGAGGGCTGAGACACGCTGGGGGGGGGGCTGAGACATACAATGAGGGGAGAGTAGCAAGGCTGAGACACACTGAGGGGAGAGGACCAAGGCTGAGACACGCTAGGGGGGGAGGCTGAGACATGTTGGGGGGGAAGGCAGGGACACACACTGAGGGGAGAAGAGTAAGGCTTAGACACGCTGGGGGTGGCTGAGACACACACTGAGGGGAGAGGAGCAAGTCTGAGACACACTGGGAGGGGAAGGCTGAGACACACTGAGTGAAGAGGAGAAGACTGAGACATGCTGGGGGGGTAAGCTGAGACACGCTGGGGGGGGGGAGGCTGAGACACGCTGAGGGGGGGAAGGCTGAGACACGCTGGGGGGGAAGGCTGAGACACGCTGGGGGGGGGAAGGCTGAGACACGCTGAGGGGGGGAAGGCTGAGACACGCTGAGGGGGGGAAGGCTGAGACACGCTGGGGGGGGGCTGAGACATACACTGAGGGAAGAGTAGCAAGGCTGAGACACGCTGGGGGGGGAAGGCTGAGACACGCTTGGGGGGGAAGGCTGAGACACGCTGGGGGGGAAGGCTGAGACACGCTGGGGGGGGAAGGCTGAGACACGCTGGGGGGGGAAGGCTGAGACACGCTGGGGGGGGAAGGCTGAGACACGCTTGGGGGGGAAGGCTGAGACACGCTTGGGGGGGAAGGCTGAGACACGCTTGGGGGGGAAGGCTGAGACACGCTTGGGGGGGAAGGCTGAGACACGCTGGGGGGGGGAAGGCTGAGACACGCTGGGGGGGGAAGGCTGAGACACGCTGGGGGGGGAAGGCTGAGACACGCTGGGGGGGGGAAGGCTCAGACACGCTGGGGGGGGGCTGAGACATACAATGAGGGGAGAGTAGCAAGGCTGAGACACGCTAGGGGGGGTAGGGCTGAGACACGCTGGGGGGGTAGGGCAGAGACACGCTGGGGGGGTGAAGGCAGAGACACGCTGGGGGGGAAGGCTGAGACACGCTGAGCGGGGGGGAAGGCTGAGACACGCTGAGCGGGGGGGAAGGCTGAGACACGCTGAGCGGGGGGAAAGGCTGAGACACGCTGAGGGGGGGGGAAGGCTGAGACACGCTGAGGGGGGGGGGAAGGCTGAGACACGCTGAGGGGGGGGGAAGGCTGAGACACGCTGAGGGGGGGGAAGGCTGAGACACGCTGGGGGGGGGAAGGCTGAGACACGCTGGGGGGGGAAGGCTGAGACACGCTGGGGGGGAAGGTTGAGACACACTGAGGGGGGGAAGGCTCAGACACGCTGGGGGGGGGAAGGCTCAGACACGCTGGGGGGGGAAGGCTCAGACACGCTGGGGGGGGAGGCTCCGACACGCTGGGGGGGGAGGCTCCGACACGCTGGGGGGGGAGGCTCAGACACGCTGGGGGGGGAGGCTCAGACACGCTGGGGGGGGAGGCTCAGACACGCTGGGGGGGGGAGGCTCAGACACGCTGGGGGGGGAGGCTCAGACACGCTGGGGGGGGAGGCTCAGACACGCTGGGGGGGAGAAGGCTGAGACACGCTGGGGGGGAGATGGCTGAGACACGCTGGGGGGGAGAAGGCTGAGACACGCTGGGGGGGAAGGCTGAGACACGCTGGGGGGGAAGGCTGAGAAACACTGAGGGGGGAAGGCTGAGAAACACTGAGGGGGGGGAAGGCTGAGACACGCTGGGGGGGAAGGTCAAGACACGCTGAGGGGGGGAAGGCTGAGACACGCTGGGGGTGGGGAAAGCAGAGACACGCTGGGGGGGGAAGGCTGTGACACGCTGGGGGGGGGAAGGCTGAGACACGATGGGGGGGAAGGCTGAGACACGCTGGGGGGGGAAGGCTGAGACACGCTGGGGGGGGGCTGAGACATACAATGAGGGGAGAGTAGCAAGGCTGAGACACGCTGGGGGGGGTAGGGCTGAGACACGCTGGGGGGGTAGGGCAGAGACACGCTGGGGGGGTGAAGGCAGAGACACGCTGGGGGGGAAGGCTCAGACATGCTGGCGGGGGGAAGGCTCAGACACGCTGGGGGGGGAAGGCTGAGACACGCTGGGGGGGGAAGGCTGAGACACGCTGGGGGGGAGGGCTGAGACACGCTGGGGGGGGGGGCTGAGACACGCTGGGGGGGGAGGGCTCAGACACGCTGGGGGGGAGGCTCAGACACGCTGGGGGGGAGGCTCAGACACGCTGGGGGGGAGGCTCAGACACGTTGGGGGGGGAAGGCTCAGACACGCTGGGGGGGGAAGGCTCAGACACGCTGGGGGGGGAAGGCTCAGACACGCTGGGGGGGGAAGGCTGAGACACGCTGGGGGGGGGGAAGGCTGAGACACGCTGGGGGGGGAAGGCTGAGACACGCTGGGGGGGGACGGCTGAGACACGCTGGGGGGGGACGGCTGAGACACGCTGGGGGGGGGAAGGCTCAGACACGTTGGTGGGGGAAGGCTCAGACACGCTGAGCGGGGGGGATGGCTGAGACACGCAGAGCGGGGGGGAGGGCTGAGACACGCTGAGCGGGGGGGAGGGCTGAGACACGCTGAGCGGGGGGGAAGGCTGAGACACGCTGAGTGGGCGGGAAGGCTGAGACACGCTGAGCGGGGGGTAAGGCTGAGACACGCTGAGCGGGCGGGAAGGCTGAGACACGCTGGGGGGGGGGCTGAGACATACAATGAGGGGAGAGTAGCAAGGCTGAGACACACTGAGGGGAGAGGACCAAGGCTGAGACACGCTAGGGGGGGAGGCTGAGACATGTTGGGGGGGAAGGCAGGGACACACACTGAGGGGAGAAGAGTAAGGCTTAGACACGCTGGGGGTGGCTGAGACACACACTGAGGGGAGAGGAGCAAGTCTGAGACACACTGGGAGGGGAAGGCTGAGACACACACTGAGTGAAGAGGAGAAGACTGAGACATGCTGGGGGGGTAAGCTGAGACACGCTGGGGGGGGGAGGCTGAGACACGCTGAGGGGGGGAAGGCTGAGACACGCTGGGGGGGAAGGCTGAGACACGTTGGGGGGGGGAAGGCTGAGACACGTTGGGGGGGGGAAGGCTGAGACACGCTGAGGGGGGGAAGGCTGAGACACGCTGGGGGGGGGCTGAGACATACACTGAGGGAAGAGTAGCAAGGCTGAGACACGCTGGGGGGGGAAGGCTGAGACACGCTTGGGGGGGAAGGCTGAGACACGCTGGGGGGGAAGGCTGAGACACGCTGGGGGGGGAAGGCTGAGACACGCTGGGGGGGAAGGCTGAGACACGCTGGGGGGGGAAGGCTGAGACACGCTGGGGGGGGAAGGCTGAGACACGCTTGGGGGGGAAGGCTGAGACACGCTTGGGGGGGAAGGCTGAGACACGCTGGGGGGGAAGGCTGAGACACGCTGGGGGGGGGAAGGCTGAGACACGCTGGGGGGGGAAGGCTGAGACACGCTGGGGGGGGAAGGCTGAGACACGCTGGGGGGGGGGAAGGCTCAGACACGCTGGGGGGGGGCTGAGACATACAATGAGGGGAGAGTAGCAAGGCTGAGACACGCTGGGGGGGGTAGGGCTGAGACACGCTGGGGGGGTAGGGCAGAGACACGCTGGGGGGGTGAAGGCAGAGACACGCTGGGGGGGAAGGCTGAGACACGCTGAGCGGGGGGGAAGGCTGAGACACGCTGAGCGGGGGGGAAGGCTGAGACACGCTGAGCGGGGGGAAAGGCTGAGACACGCTGAGGGGGGGGGAAGGCTGAGACACGCTGAGGGGGGGGGAAGGCTGAGACACGCTGAGGGGGGGGGAAGGCTGAGACACGCTGAGGGGGGGGAAGGCTGAGACACGCTGGGGGGGGGAAGGCTGAGACACGCTGGGGGGGGAAGGCTGAGACACGCTGGGGGGGAAGGTTGAGACACACTGAGGGGGGGGAAGGCTGAGACACGCTGAGCGGGGGGGAAGGCTGAGACACGCTGAGCGGGGGGGAAGGCTGAGACACGCTGAGCGGGGGGGAAGGCTGAGACACGCTGAGCGGGGGGGAAGGCTGAGACACGCTGAGCGGGGGGTGAAGGCTGAGACACGCTGAGCGGGCGGGAAGGCTGAGACACGCTGAGCGGGGGGGAGGGCTGAGACACGCTGAGCGGGGGGTGAAGGCTGAGACACGCTGAGCGGGGGGTGAAGGCTGAGACACGCTGAGCGGGGGGGAAGGCTGAGACACGCTGAGCGGGGGGGAAGGCTGAGACACGCTGGGGGGGGCTGAGACATACAATGAGGGGAGAGTAGCAAGGCTGAGACACACTGAGGGGAGAGGAGCAAGGCTGAGACACGCTAGGGGGGGAGGCTGAGACACGTTGGGGGGGAAGGCAGGGACACACACTGAGGGGAGCAGAGTAAGGCTTAGACACGCTGGGGGTGGCTGAGACACACACTGAGGGGAGAGGAGCAAGTCTGAGACACACTGGGAGGGGAAGGCTGAGACACACACTGAGTGAAGAGGAGAAGACTGAGACATGCTGGGGGGGTAGGCTGAGACACACTGGGGGGGAAGGCTGAGACACGCTGGGGGTGGGGAAAGCAGAGACATGCTGGGGGGGGAAGGCTGTGACACGCTGGGGGGGGGAAGGCTGAGACACGATGGGGGGGAAGGCTGAGACACGCTGGGGGGGGAAGGCTGAGACACGCTGGGGGGGGAAGGCTGAGACACGCTGGGGGGGGGCTGAGACATACAATGAGGGGAGAGTAGCAAGGCTGAGACACGCTGGGGGGGGAAGGCTGAGACACGCTGGGGGGGGGGGAAGGCTGAGACACGCTGGGGGGGGCTGAGACATACAATGAGGGGAGAGTAGCAAGGCTGAGACACACTGAGGGGAGAGGAGCAAGGCTGAGACACGCTAGGGGGGGAGGCTGAGACACGTTGGGGGGGAAGGCAGGGACACACACTGAGGGGAGCAGAGTAAGGCTTAGACACGCTGGGGGTGGCTGAGACACACACTGAGGGGAGAGGAGCAAGTCTGAGACACACTGGGAGGGGAAGGCTGAGACACACACTGAGTGAAGAGGAGAAGACTGAGACATGCTGGGGGGGTAGGCTGAGACACACTGGGGGGGAAGGCTGAGACACGCTGGGGGTGGGGAAAGCAGAGACATGCTGGGGGGGGAAGGCTGTGACACGCTGGGGGGGGGAAGGCTGAGACACGATGGGGGGGAAGGCTGAGACACGCTGGGGGGGGAAGGCTGAGACACGCTGGGGGGGGAAGGCTGAGACACGCTGGGGGGGGGCTGAGACATACAATGAGGGGAGAGTAGCAAGGCTGAGACACGCTGGGGGGGGAAGGCTGAGACACGCTGGGGGGGAAAGGCTGAGACACGCTGGGGGGGAAAGGCTGAGACACGCTGGGGGGGAAAGGCTGAGACACGCTGGGGGGGGGAAGGCTGAGACACGCTGGGGGGGGGGAAGGCTCAGACACGCTGGGGGGGGAAGGCTCAGACACGCTGGGGGGGGAGGCTCCGACACGCTGGGGGGGGAGGCTCCGACACGCTGGGGGGGGAGGCTCAGACACGCTGGGGGGGGAGGCTCAGACACGCTGGGGGGGGAGGCTCAGACACGCTGGGGGGGGAGGCTCAGACACGCTGGGGGGGGAGGCTCAGACACGCTGGGGGGGAGAAGGCTGAGACACGCTGGGGGGGAGAAGGCTGAGACACGCTGGGGGGGAGAAGGCTGAGACACGCTGGGGGGGAAGGCTGAGACACGCTGGGGGGGAAGGCTGAGAAACACTGAGGGGGGAAGGCTGAGAAACACTGAGGGGGGGGAAGGCTGAGACACGCTGGGGGGGAAGGTCGAGACACGCTGAGGGGGGGAAGGCTGAGACACGCTGGGGGTGGGGAAAGCAGAGACACGCTGGGGGGGGAAGGCTGTGACACGCTGGGGGGGGGAAGGCTGAGACACGATGGGGGGGAAGGCTGAGACACGCTGGGGGGGGAAGGCTGAGACACGCTGGGGGGGGGCTGAGACATACAATGAGGGGAGAGTAGCAAGGCTGAGACACGCTGGGGGGGGTAGGGCTGAGACACGCTGGGGGGGTAGGGCAGAGACACGCTGGGGGGGTGAAGGCAGAGACACGCTGGGGGGGAAGGCTCAGACATGCTGGCGGGGGGAAGGCTCAGACACGCTGGGGGGGGAAGGCTGAGACACGCTGGGGGGGGAAGGCTGAGACACGCTGGGGGGGAGGGCTGAGACACGCTGGGGGGGGGGCTGAGACACGCTGGGGGGGGAGGGCTCAGACACGCTGGGGGGGAGGCTCAGACACGCTGGGGGGGGAGGCTCAGACACGCTGGGGGGGAGGCTCAGACACGCTGGGGGGGGAAGGCTCAGACACGCTGGGGGGGGAAGGCTCAGACACGCTGGGGGGGGAAGGCTCAGACACGCTGGGGGGGGAAGGCTGAGACACGCTGGGGGGGGAAGGCTGAGACACGCTGGGGGGGAAGGCTGAGACACGCTGGGGGGGGACGGCTGAGACACGCTGGGGGGGGAAGGCTCAGACACGTTGGTGGGGGAAGGCTCAGACACGCTGAGCGGGGGGGATGGCTGAGACACGCAGAGCGGGGGGGAGGGCTGAGACACGCTGAGCGGGGGGGTGGGCTGAGACACGCTGAGCGGGGGGGAAGGCTGAGACACGCTGAGTGGGCGGGAAGGCTGAGACACGCTGAGCGGGGGGTAAGGCTGAGACACGCTGAGCGGGCGGGAAGGCTGAGACACGCTGGGGGGGGGGCTGAGACATACAATGAGGGGAGAGTAGCAAGGCTGAGACACACTGAGGGGAGAGGACCAAGGCTGAGACACGCTAGGGGGGGAGGCTGAGACATGTTGGGGGGGAAGGCAGGGACACACACTGAGGGGAGAAGAGTAAGGCTTAGACACGCTGGGGGTGGCTGAGACACACACTGAGGGGAGAGGAGCAAGTCTGAGACACACTGGGAGGGGAAGGCTGAGACACACACTGAGTGAAGAGGAGAAGACTGAGACATGCTGGGGGGGTAAGCTGAGACACGCTGGGGGGGGGGAGGCTGAGACACGCTGAGGGGGGGAAGGCTGAGACACGCTGGGGGGGAAGGCTGAGACACGCTGGGGGGGGGAAGGCTGAGACACGCTGAGGGGGGGAAGGCTGAGACACGCTGAGGGGGGGAAGGCTGAGACACGCTGGGGGGGGGGCTGAGACATACACTGAGGGAAGAGTAGCAAGGCTGAGACACGCTGGGGGGGGAAGGCTGAGACACGCTTGGGGGGGAAGGCTGAGACACGCTGGGGGGGAAGGCTGAGACACGCTGGGGGGGGAAGGCTGAGACACGCTGGGGGGGGAAGGCTGAGACACGCTGGGGGGGGAAGGCTGAGACACGCTTGGGGGGAAGGCTGAGACACGCTGAGCGGGGGGGAAGGCTGAGACACGCTGAGGGGGGGGGGAAGGCTGAGACACGCTGAGGGGGGGGGAAGGCTGAGACACGCTGAGGGGGGGGGAAGGCTGAGACACGCTGAGGGGGGGGAAGGCTGAGACACGCTGAGGGGGGGGAAGGCTGAGACACGCTGGGGGGGGGAAGGCTGAGACACGCTGGGGGGGGGAAGGCTGAGACACACTGAGGGGGGAAGGTTGAGACACACTGAGGGGGGGGAAGGCTGAGACACGCTGAGCGGGGGGGAAGGCTGAGACACGCTGAGCGGGGGGGAAGGCTGAGACACGCTGAGCGGGGGGTGAAGGCTGAGACACGCTGAGCGGGGGGTGAAGGCTGAGACACGCTGAGCGGGGGGGAAGGCTGAGACACGCTGAGCGGGGGGGAAGGCTGAGACACGCTGAGCGGGGGGGAAGGCTGAGACACGCTGGGGGGGGGCTGAGACATACAATGAGGGGAGAGTAGCAAGGCTGAGACACACTGAGGGGAGAGGAGCAAGGCTGAGACACGCTAGGGGGGAGGCTGAGACACGTTGGGGGGGAAGGCAGGGACACACACTGAGGGGAGCAGAGTAAGGCTTAGACACGCTGGGGGGTGGCTGAGACACACACTGAGGGGAGAGGAGCAAGTCTGAGACACACTGGGAGGGGAAGGCTGAGACACACTGAGTGAAGAGGAGAAGACTGAGACATGCTGGGGGGGTAGGCTGAGACACACTGGGGGGGGAAGGCTGAGACACGCTGGGGGTGGGGAAAGCAGAGACATGCTGGGGGGGAAGGCTGTGACACGCTGGGGGGGGGAAGGCTGAGACACGATGGGGGGGAAGGCTGAGACACGCTGGGGGGGGAAGGCTGAGACACGCTGGGGGGGGAAGGCCTGAGACACGCTGGGGGGGGGCTGAGACATACAATGAGGGGAGAGTAGCAAGGCTGAGACACGCTGGGGGGGGAAGGCTGAGACACGCTGGGGGGAAAGGCTGAGACACGCTGGGGGGGAAAGGCTGAGACACGCTGGGGGGGAAAGGCTGAGACACGCTGGGGGGGAAAGGCTGAGACACGCTGGGGGGGAAAGGCTGAGACACGCTGGGGGGGAAAGGCTGAGACACGCTGGGGGGGAAAGGCTGAGACACGCTGGGGGGGAAAGGCTGAGACACGCTGGGGGGGAAAGGCTGAGACACGCTGGGGGGGAAAGGCTGAGACACGCTGGGGGGGGTAGGGCTGAGACACGCTGGGGGGGGGTAGGGCTGAGACACGCTGGGGGGGTAGGGCTGAGACACGCTGGGGGGGTGAAGGCAGAGACACGCTGGGGGGGTGAAGGCAGAGACACGCTGGGGGGGTGAAGGCAGAGACACGCTGGGGGGGGAAGGCTCAGACACGCTGGCGGGGGGAAGGCTCAGACACGCTGGGGGGGGGGGCTGAGACATACAATGAGGGGAGAGTAGCAAGGCTGAGACACACTGAGGGGAGAGGACCAAGGCTGAGACACGCTAGGGGGGGAGGCTGAGACATGTTGGGGGGGGAAGGCAGGGACACACACTGAGGGGAGAAGAGTAAGGCTTAGACACGCTGGGGGTGGCTGAGACACACACTGAGGGGAGAGGAGCAAGTCTGAGACACACTGGGAGGGGAAGGCTGAGACACACACTGAGTGAAGAGGAGAAGACTGAGACATGCTGGGGGGGTAAGCTGAGACACGCTGGGGGGGGGGGGAGGCTGAGACACGCTGAGGGGGGGAAGGCTGAGACACGCTGGGGGGGAAGGCTGAGACACGCTGGGGGGGGGAAGGCTGAGACACGCTGAGGGGGGGAAGGCTGAGACACGCTGAGGGGGGGAAGGCTGAGACACGCTGGGGGGGGGGGCTGAGACATACACTGAGGGAAGAGTAGCAAGGCTGAGACACGCTGGGGGGGGAAGGCTGAGACACGCTTGGGGGGGAAGGCTGAGACACGCTGGGGGGGAAGGCTGAGACACGCTGGGGGGGGAAGGCTGAGACACGCTGGGGGGGAAGGCTGAGACACGCTGGGGGGGGGAAGGGCTGAGACACGCTTGGGGGGGAAGGCTGAGACACGCTGAGCGGGGGGGAAGGCTGAGACACGCTGAGGGGGGGGGAAGGCTGAGACACGCTGAGGGGGGGGAAGGCTGAGACACGCTGAGGGGGGGGGAAGGCTGAGACACGCTGAGGGGGGGGGAAGGCTGAGACACGCTGAGGGGGGGGAAGGCTGAGACACGCTGGGGGGGGGAAGGCTGAGACACGCTGGGGGGGGGAAGGCTGAGACACACTGAGGGGGGGAAGGTTGAGACACACTGAGGGGGGGGAAGGCTGAGACACGCTGAGCGGGGGGGAAGGCTGAGACACGCTGAGCGGGGGGGAAGGCTGAGACACGCTGAGCGGGGGGTGAAGGCTGAGACACGCTGAGCGGGGGGTGAAGGCTGAGACACGCTGAGCGGGGGGGAAGGCTGAGACACGCTGAGCGGGGGACACGCTGAGCGGGGGGGAAGGCTGAGACACGCTGGGGGGGGGCTGAGACATACAATGAGGGGAGAGTAGCAAGGCTGAGACACACTGAGGGGAGAGGAGCAAGGCTGAGACACGCTAGGGGGGAGGCTGAGACACGTTGGGGGGGAAGGCAGGGACACACACTGAGGGGAGCAGAGTAAGGCTTAGACACGCTGGGGGTGGCTGAGACACACACTGAGGGGAGAGGAGCAAGTCTGAGACACACTGGGAGGGGAAGGCTGAGACACACTGAGTGAAGAGGAGAAGACTGAGACATGCTGGGGGGGTAGGCTGAGACACACTGGGGGGGGAAGGCTGAGACACGCTGGGGGTGGGGAAAGCAGAGACATGCTGGGGGGGGAAGGCTGTGACACGCTGGGGGGGGGAAGGCTGAGACACGCTGGGGGGGGAAGGCTGAGACACGCTGGGGGGGGAAGGCTGAGACACGCTGGGGGGGGGCTGAGACATACAATGAGGGGAGAGTAGCAAGGCTGAGACACGCTGGGGGGGGAAGGCTGAGACACGCTGGGGGGGAAAGGCTGAGACACGCTGGGGGGGAAAGGCTGAGACACGCTGGGGGGGAAAGGCTGAGACACGCTGGGGGGGAAAGGCTGAGACACGCTGGGGGGGAAAGGCTGAGACACGCTGGGGGGGAAAGGCTGAGACACGCTGGGGGGGAAAGGCTGAGACACGCTGGGGGGGAAAGGCTGAGACACGCTGGGGGGGAAAGGCTGAGACACGCTGGGGGGGAAAGGCTGAGACACGCTGGGGGGGAAAGGCTGAGACACGCTGGGGGGGAAAGGCTGAGACACGCTGGGGGGGAAAGGCTGAGACACGCTGGGGGGGGTAGGGCTGAGACACGCTGGGGGGGGGTAGGGCTGAGACACGCTGGGGGGGTGAAGGCAGAGACACGCTGGGGGGGTGAAGGCAGAGACACGCTGGGGGGGTGAAGGCAGAGACACGCTGGGGGGGGAAGGCTCAGACACGCTGGCGGGGGGAAGGCTCAGACACGCTGGGGGGGGAAGGCTGTGACACGCTGGGGGGGGGGAAGGCTGAGACACGCTGGGGGGGAAGGCTGAGACACGCTGGGGGGGGAAGGCTGAGACACGCTGGGGGGGGGAAGGCTGAGACACGCTGGGGGGGGAAGGCTGAGACACGCTGGGGGGGGAAGGCTGAGACACGCTGGGGGGGGAAGGCTGAGACACGCTGGGGGGGGAAGGCTGAGACACGCTGGGGGGGGAAGGCTGAGACACGCTGGGGGGGGAAGGCTGAGACACGCTGGGGGGTGGAAGGCTGAGACACGCTGGGGGGGGAAGGCTGAGACACGCTGGGGGGGAAGGCTGAGACACGCTGGGGGGGAAGGCTGAGACACGCTGGGGGGGAAGGCTGAGACACGCTGGGGGGGAAGGCTGAGACACGCTGGGGGGGAAGGCTGAGACACGCTGGGGGTGGGAAGGCTGAGACACGCTGGGGGTGGGAAGGCTGAGATACGCTGGGGGGGGTAGGGCTGAGACACGCTGGGGGGGGGTAGGGCTGAGACACGCTGGGGGGGTGAAGGCAGAGACACGCTGGGGGGGTGAAGGCAGAGACACGCTGGGGGGGTGAAGGCAGAGACACGCTGGGGGGGGAAGGCTCAGACACGCTGGCGGGGGGAAGGCTCAGACACGCTGGGGGGGGAAGGCTGTGACACGCTGGGGGGGGGGAAGGCTGAGACACGCTGGGGGGGAAGGCTGAGACACGCTGGGGGGGAAGGCTGAGACACGCTGGGGGGGGGAAGGCTGAGACACGCTGGGGGGGGAAGGCTGAGACACGCTGGGGGGGGAAGGCTGAGACACGCTGGGGGGGGAAGGCTGAGACACGCTGGGGGGGGAAGGCTGAGACACGCTGGGGGGGGAAGGCTGAGACACGCTGGGGGGGGAAGGCTGAGACACGCTGGGGGGTGGAAGGCTGAGACACGCTGGGGGGGGGAAGGCTGAGACACGCTGGGGGGGAAGGCTGAGACACGCTGGGGGGGAAGGCTGAGACACGCTGGGGGGGAAGGCTGAGACACGCTGGGGGGGAAGGCTGAGACACGCTGGGGGGGAAGGCTGAGACACGCTGGGGGTGGGAAGGCTGAGACACGCTGGGGGTGGGAAGGCTGAGATACGCTGGGGGGGGAAGGCTGAGACACGCTGGGGGGGGAAGGCTGTGACACGCTGGGGGGGAAGGCTGTGACACGCTGGGGGGGAAGGCTGAGACACGCTGGGGGGGGAAGGCTGAGACACGCTGGGGGGAGAAGGCTGAGACACGCTGGGGGGGAAGGCTGAGACACGCTGGGGGGGGCTGAGACATACACTGAGGGAAGAGTAGCAAGGCCGAGAAACGCTGGGGGGGGAAGGCTGAGACACGCTGGGGGGGAGGGCTGAGACACGCTGGGGGGGAGGGCTGAGACACGCTGGGGGGGGAGGCTCAGACACGCTGGGGGGGGAGGCTCAGACACGCTGGGGGGGGAGGCTCAGACACGCTGGGGGGGGAGGCTCAGACACGCTGGGGGGGGAGGCTCAGACACGCTGGAGGGGGAGGCTCAGACACGCTGGGGGGGAGGCTCAGACACGCTGGGGGGGGAAGGCTCAGACACGCTGGGGTGGGAAGGCTCAGACACGCTGGGGGGGAAGGCTGAGACACGCTGGGGGGGGGGGGGGGAAGGCTGAGACACGCTGGGGGGGAAGGCTGAGACACGCTGGGGGGGGAAGGCTGAGACACGCTGGGGGGGAAGGCTGAGACACGCTGGGGGGGGGAAGGCTGAGACACGCTGGGGGGGGAAGGCTCAGACACGTTGGTGGGGGAAGGCTCAGATACGCTGAGCGGGGGGGGATGGCTGAGACACGCTGAGCGGGGGGGGAGGGCTGAGACACGCTGAGCGGGGGGGGAGGGCTGAGACACGCTGAGCGGGGGGGAGGGCTGAGACACGCTGAGCGGGGGGGAAGGCTGAGACACGCTGAGCGGGCGGGAAGGCTGAGACACGCTGAGCGGGGGGGAAGGCTGAGACACGCTGAGCGGGGGGTAAGGCTGAGACACGCTGAGCGGGCGGGAAGGCTGAGAAACGCTGGGGGGGGGGCTGAGACATACAATGAGGGGAGAGTAGCAAGGCTGAGACACACTGAGGGGAGAGGACCAAGGCTGAGACACGCTAGGGGGGGAGGCTGAGACACGTTGGGGGGGAAGGCAGGGACACACACTGAGGGGAGAAGAGTAAGGCTTAGACACGCTGGGGGTGGCTGAGACACACTGAGGGGAGAGGAGCAAGTCTGAGACACGCTGGGGGGGGGGAAGGCTCAGACACGCTGGGGGGGGAAGGCTCAGACACGCTGGGGGGGGGGAAGGCTCAGACACACTGGGGGGGGAAGGCTCTGACACGCTGGGGGGGGGAAGGCTCTGACACGCTGAGCGGGGGGGAAGGCTGAGACACGCTGAGCGGGGGGGAAGGCTGAGACACGCTGAGCGGGGGGAAAGGCTGAGACACGCTGAGGGGGGGGGAAGGCTGAGACACGCTGAGGGGGGGGGAAGGCTGAGACACGCTGAGGGGGGGGGAAGGCTGAGACACACTGGGGGGGAAGGCTGAGACACGCTGGGGGGGGAAGGCTGAGACACGCTGGGGGGGGAAGGCTGAGACACACTGAGGGGGGGGGAAGGCTCAGACACGCTGGGGGGGGGAAGGCTCTGACACGCTGAGCGGGGGGGGAAGGCTGAGACATGCTGAGCGGGGGGGAAGGCTGAGACACGCTGAGCGGGGGAAAAGGCTGAGACACGCTGAGGGGGGGGAAGGCTGAGACACGCTGAGGGGGGGGGAAGGCTGAGACACGCTGAGGGGGGGGGAAGGCTGAGACACACTGGGGGGGGAAGACTGAGACACGCTGTGGGGGGGGAAGGCTGAGACACGCTAGGGGGGAAAGTTTGAGACACACTGAGGGGGGGGAAGGCTGAGACACGCTGAGCGGGGGGGAAGGCTGAGACGCTGAGCGGGGGGGGAAGGCTGAGACACGCTGAGCGGGGGGGAAGGCTGAGACACGCTGAGCGGGGGGGAAGGCTGAGACACGCTGAGCGGGGGGGAAGGCTGAGACACGCTGAGCGGGGGGTGAAGGCTGAGACACGCTGAGTGGGCGGGAAGGCTGAGACACGCTGAGCGGGGGGGAAGGCTGAGACACGCTGAGCGGGGGGTGAAGGCTGAGACACGCTGAGCGGGGGGTGAAGGCTGAGACACGCTGAGCGGGGGGGAAGGCTGAGACACGCTGAGCGGGGGGGAAGGCTGAGACACGCTGGGGGGGGCTGAGACATACAATGAGGGGAGAGTAGCAAGGCTGAGACACACTGAGGGGAGAGGAGCAAGGCTGAGACACGCTAGGGGGGGAGGCTGAGACACGTTGGGGGGGAAGGCAGGGACACACACTGAGGGGAGCAGAGTAAGGCTTAGACACGCTGGGGGTGGCTGAGACACACACTGAGGGGAGAGGAGCAAGTCTGAGACACACTGGGAGGGGAAGGCTGAGACACACACTGAGTGAAGAGGAGAAGACTGAGACATGCTGGGGGGGTAGGCTGAGACACACTGGGGGGGGGGAGGCTGAGACACGCTGGGGGGGGGGAAGGCTGAGACACGCTGGGGGGGGAAGGCTGAGACACGCTGGGGGGGGAAGGCTGAGACACGCTGGGGGGGGAAGGCTGAGACACGCTGGGGGGGGAAGGCTGAGACACGCTGGGGGGGGAAGGCTGAGACACGCTGGGGGGGGAAGGCTGAGACACGCTGGGGGGGGAAGGCTGAGACACGCTGGGGGGGGAAGGCTGAGACACGCTGGGGGGGGGAAGGCTCAGACACGCTGGGGGGGGAAGGCTCAGACACGCTGGGGGGGGAAGGCTCAGACACGCTGGGGGGGGAAGGCTCAGACACGCTGGGGGGGGAAGGCTCAGACACGCTGGGGGGGGAAGGCTCAGACACGCTGGGGGGGGAAGGCTCAGACACGCTGGGGGGGGGGAGGGCTCAGACACGCTGGGGGGGGAAGGCTCAGACACGCTGGGGGGGGGAGGCTCAGACACGCTGGGGGGGGAGGCTCAGACACGCTGGGGGGGGAGGCTCCGACACGCTGGGGGGGAGGCTCCGACATGCTGGGGGGGGAGGCTCCGACACGTTGGGGGGGAGGCTGAGACACGCTGGGGGGGAGAAGGCTGAGACACGCTGGGGGGGAAGGCTGAGACACGCTGGGGGGGAAGGTTGAGAAACACTGAGGGGGGGGAAGGCTGAGACACGCTGGGGGGGAAGGTCGAGACACGCTGAGGGAGGGAAGGCTGAGACACGGGAGGGAAGGCTGAGACACGCTGGGGGTGGGGAAAGCAGAGACACGCTGGGGGGGGGGGAGGCTGTGACACGCTGGGGGGGGGAAGGCTGAGACACGCTGGGGGGGGAAGGCAGAGACACGCTGGGGGGGGAAGGCAGAGACACGCTGGGGGGGGAAGGCAGAGACACGCTGGGGGGGGAAGGCAGAGACACGCTGGGGGGGAAGGCTGTGACACGCTGGGGGGGGAAGGCTGTGACATGCTGGGGGGGGAAGGCTGTGACACGCTGGGGGGGGAAGGCTGTGACACGCTGGGGGGGAAGGCTGAGACACGCTGGTGGGGAAGGCTGAGAAACGCTGGGGGGGAAGGCTGAGACACGCTGGGGGGGAAGGCTGAGAAACGCTGGGGGGTGGAAGGCTGAGACACGCTGGGGGGGGGAAGGCTGAGACACGCTGGGGGGGGGAAGGCTGAGACACGCTGGGGGGGGGAAGGCTGAGACACGCTGGGGGGGGAAGGCTGAGACACGCTGGGGGGGAAGGCTGAGACACGCTGGGGGGGAAGGCTGAGACAAGCTGAGGGGGGGAAGGCTGAGACACGCTGGGGGGGGGAAGGCTGAGACACGCTGAGGGGGGGGGAAGGCTGAGACACGCTGAGGGGGGGAAGGCTGAGACACGCTGGGGGGGGGGAAGGCTGAGACACGCTGGGGGGGAAGGCTGAGACACGCTGGGGGGGAAGGCTGAGACACGCTGGGGGGGAAGGCTGAGACACGCTGGGGGGGAAGGCTGAGACACGCTGGGGGGGAAGGCTCAGACACGCTGGGGGGGGAGGCTCAGACACGCTGGGGGGGGAGGCTCAGACACGCTGGGGGGGAGGCTCAGACACGCTGGGGGGGAGGCTCAGACACGCTGGGGGGGAGGCTCAGACACGCTGGGGGGGGAAGGCTGAGACACGCTGGGGGGGGGAAGGCTGAGACACGCTGGGGGGGGGAAGGCTGAGACACGCTGGGGGGGGAAGGCTGAGACACGCTGGAGGGGGAAGGCTGAGACACGCTGGGGGGGAAGGCTGAGACACGCTGGGGGGGAAGGTTGAGACACGCTGAGGGGGGGAAGGCTGAGACACGCTGGGGGGGAAGGTTGAGACACGCTGAGGGGGGGAAGGCTGAGACACGGGGGGAAGGCTGAGACACGCTGGGGGTGGGGAAAGCAGAGACATGCTGGGGGGGGAAGGCTGAGACACGCTGGGGGGGAAGGCTGAGACACGCTGGGGGGGAAGGCTGAGACACGCTGGGGGGGGCTGAGACATACAATGAGGGGAGAGTAGCAAGGCTGAGACACGCTGGGGGGGAAGGCTGAGACACGCTGGGGGGGAAAGGCTGAGACACGCTGGGGGGGGTAGGGCTGAGACACGCTGGGGGGAGTAGGGCTGAGACACGCTGGGGGGAGTAGGGCTGAGACACGCTGGGGGGGGTAGGGCTGAGACACGCTGGGGGGGGTAGGGCTGAGACACGCTGGGGGGGGTAGGGCTGAGACACGCTGGGGGGGTAGGGCTGAGACACGCTGGGGGGGGGAAGGTAGAGACACGCTGGGGGGGAAGGCAGAGACACGCTGGGGGGGGAAGGCAGAGACACGCTGGGGGGGAAGGCTCAGACACGCTGGGGGGGGGAAGGCTGAGACACGCTGGGGGGGGAAGGCTGAGACACGCTGGGGGGGGGAAGGCTGAGACACGCTGGGGGGGGAAGGTAGAGACACGCTGGGGGGGGGGAAGGCTGAGACACGCTGGGGGGGGGAAGGCTGAGAAACGCTGGGGGGGGGAAGGCTGAGACACGCTGGGGGGGGAAGGCTGAGACACGCTGGAGGGGGAAGGCTGAGACACGCTGGGGGGGAAGGCTGAGACACGCTGGGGGGGGGAAGGCTGAGACACGCTGGGGGGGGGGAAGGCTGAGACACGCTGGGGGGGGGGAAGGCTGAGACACGCTGGGGGGGGGAAGGCTGAGAAACGCTGGGGGGGGAAGGCTGAGACACGCTGGAGGGGGAAGGCTGAGACACGCTGGGGGGGGAAGGCTGAGACACGCTGGGGGGGGAAGGCTGAGACACGCTGGGGGGGAAGGTTGAGACACGCTGAGGGGGGGAAGGCTGAGACACGCTGAGGGGGGGAAGGCTGAGACACGGGGGGAAGGCTGAGACGCTGGGGGTGGGGAAAGCAGAGACATGCTGGGGGGGGAAGGCTGAGACACGCTGGGGGGGAAGGCTGAGACACGCTGGGGGGGCTGAGACATACAATGAGGGGAGAGTAGCAAGGCTGAGACACGCTGGGGGGGAAGGCTGAGACACGCTGGGGGGGAAAGGCTGAGACACGCTGGGGGGAAAGGCTGAGACACGCTGGGGGGGTAGGGCTGAGACACGCTGGGGGGAGTAGGGCTGAGACACGCTGGGGGGGTAGGGCTGAGACACGCTGGGGGGGGTAGGGCTGAGACACGCTGGGGGGGTAGGGCTGAGACACGCTGGGGGGGTAGGGCTGAGACACGCTGGGGGGGTAGGGCAGAGACACGCTGGGGGGGGAAGGCAGAGACACGCTGGGGGGGGAAGGCAGAGACACGCTGGGGGCGGAAGGCAGAGACACGCTGGGGGGGAAGGCTCAGACACGCTGGGGGGGAAGGCTGAGACACGCTGGGGGTGGAAGGCTGAGACACGCTGGGGGGGAAGGCTGAGACACGCTGGGGGGGAAGGCTGAGACACGCTGGGGGGGAAGGCTGAGACACGCTGGGGGGGGAAGGCTGAGACACGCTGGGGGGGGAAGGCTGAGACACGCTGGGGGGGGAAGGCTGAGACACGCTGGGGGGGAAGGCTGAGACACGCTGGGGGGGGAAGGCTGAGACACGCTGGGGGGGGAAGGCTGAGACACGCTGGGGGGTGGAAGGCTGAGACACGCTGGGGGGGGAAGGCTGAGACACGCTGGGGGGGAAGGCTGAGACACGCTGGGGGGGAAGGCTGAGACACGCTGGGGGGGAAGGCTGAGACACGCTGAGGGGGGGGAAGGCTGAAACACGCTGGGGGGGGAAGCCTGAGACACGCTGAGGGGGGGGAAGGCTGAGACACGCTGAGGGGGGGGAAGGCTGAGACACGCTGGGGGTGGGAAGGCTGAGACACGCTGAGGGGGGGGAAGGCTGAAACACGCTGGGGGGGGAAGGCTGAGACACGCTGAGGGGGGGGAAGGCTGAGACACGCTGGGGGTGGGAAGGCTGAGACACGCTGGGGGGGGAAGGCTGAGACACGCTGGGGGGGAAGGCTGAGACACGCTGGGGGGGAAGGCTGAGACACGCTGGGGGGGAAGGCTGAGACACGCTGGGGGGAGAAGGCTGAGACACGCTGGGGGGAGAAGGCTGAGACACGCTGGGGGGGAAGGCTGAGACACGCTGGGGGGGGCTGAGACATACAATGATGAGGGGAGAGTAGCAAGGCTGAGACACGCTGGGGGGGGAAGGCTGAGACACGCTGGGGGGGAGGCTCAGACACGCTGGGGGGGGGAGGCTCAGACACGCTGGGGGGGAGGCTCAGACACGCTGGGGGGGGAGGCTCAGACACGCTGGGGGGGGAGGCTCAGACACGCTAGGGGGGGAAGGCTCAGACACGCTAGGGGGGGAAGGCTCAGACACGCTAGGGGGGGAAGGCTCAGACACGCTGGGGGGGGAAGGCTCAGACACGCTGGGGGGGGAAGGCTCCGACACGCTGGGGGGGGGTTAGACACACACTGAGGGGAGAGGAGCAAGTCTGAGACACACTGGGAGGGGAAGGCTGAGACACACACTGAGTGAAGAGGAGAAGACTGAGACACGCTGGGGGGGGAAGGCTGAGACACACTGGGGGGGGGAAGGCTGAGACACACTGGGGGGGGAAGGCTGAGACACACTGGGGGGGGAAGGCTGAGACACACTGGGGGGGGAAGGCTGAGACACACTGGGGGGGGAAGGCTGAGACACGCTGGGGGGGGAAGGCTGAGACACGCTGGGGGGGGAAGGCTGAGACACGCTGGGGGGGGAAGGCTGAGACACGCTGGGGGGGGAAGGCTGAGACACGCTGGGGGGGGAAGGCTGAGACACGCTGGGGGGGGAAGGCTGAGACACGCTGGGGGGGAAGGCTGAGACACGCTGGGGGGGGAAGGCTGAGACACGCTGGGGGGGGGAAGGCTGAGACACGCTGGGGGGGGGAAGGCTGAGACACGCTGGGGGGGGGAAGGCTGAGACACGCTGGGGGGGGGAAGGCTGAGACACGCTGGGGGGGAAGGCTGAGACACGCTGGGGGGGAAGGCTGAGACACGCTGGGGGGGGGAAGGCTGAGACACGCTGAGGGGGGGAAGGCTGAGACACGCTGAGGGGGGGAAGGCTGAGACACGCTGAGGGGGGGAAGGCTGAGACACGCTGGGGGGGGCTGAGACACGCTGAGGGGGGGAAGGCTGAGACACGCTGGGGGGGAAGGCTGAGACACGCTGGGGGGGAAGGCTGAGACACGCTGGGGGGGAAGGCTGAGACACGCTGGGGGGGAAGGCTGAGACACGCTGGGGGGGGGAAGGCTGAGCCACGCTGGGGGGGGGGAGGCTGAGACACGCTGGGGGGGGAAGGCTGAGACACGCTGAGGGGGGGAAGGCTGAGACACGCTGAGGGGGGGAAGGCTGAGACACGCTGGGGGGGAAGGCTGAGACACGCTGGGGGGGGAAGGCTGAGACACGCTGGGGGGGGAAGGCTGAGACACGCTGGGGGGGAAGGCTGAGACACGCTGAGGGGGGGAAGGCTGAGACACGCTGAGGGGGGGAAGGCTGAGACACGTTGGGGGGGGAAGGCTGAGACACGCTGGGGGGGGTTGAGACATACACTGAGGGAAGAGTAGCAAGGCTGAGACACGCTGGGGGGGGAAGGCTGAGACACGCTGGGGGGGAAGGCTGAGACACGCTGGGGGGGAAGGCTGAGACACGCTGGGGGGGGGAAGGCTCAGACACGCTGGGGGGAGGGCTCAGACACGCTGGGGGGGGGGAAGGCTCAGACACGCTGGGGGGGGAAGGCTCAGACACGCTGGGGGGGAAGGCTCAGACACGCTGAGCGGGGGGAAGGCTCTGACACGCTGAGCGGGGGGGAAGGCTCTGACACGCTGAGCGGGGGGGAAGGCTCTGACACGCTGAGCGGGGGGTTGGCTCTGACACGCTGAGCGGGGGGTGAAGGCTCTGACACGCTGAGCGGGGGGGAAGGCTCTGACACGCTGAGCGGGGGGGAAGGCTGAGACACGCTGAGCGGGGGGGAAGGCTGAGACACGCTGAGCGGGGGGGAAGGCTGAGACACGCTGAGCGGGGGGGAAGGCTGAGACACGCTGAGCGGGGGGAAGGCTGAGACACGCTGAGCGGGGGGGAAGGCTGAGACACGCTGAGCGGGGGGGAAGGCTGAGACACGCTGAGAGGGGGGGAAGGCTGAGACACGCTTAGCGGGGGGTGAAGGCTGAGACACGCTGAGCGGAGGGGAAGGCTGAGACACGCTGAGCGGGGGGAAGGCTGAGACACGCTGAGCGGGGGGAAGGCTGAGACACGCTGGGGGGGGCTGAGACATACAATGAGGTGAGAGTAGCAAGGCTGAGACACACACTGAGGGGAGAGGAGCAAGGCTGAGACACGCTAGGGGGGGAGGCTGAGACACGCTGAGGGGGGGGGAAGGCTGAGACACGCTGAGGGGGGGGGAAGGCTGAGACACGCTGAGGGGGGGGGAAGGCTGAGACACGCTGAGGGGGGGGGGAAGGCTGAGACACGCTGAGGGGGGGGGAAGGCTGAGACACGCTGAGGGGGGGGGAAGGCTGAGACACGCTGAGGGGGGGGGAAGGCTGAGACACGCTGAGGGGGGGGAAGGCTGAGACACACTGGGGGGGGGAAGGCTGAGACACGCTGGGGGGGGAAGGCTGTGACACGCTGGGCGTGAAGGCTGTGACACGCTGGAGGGGGAAGGCTGAGACACGCTGGGGGGGGAAGGCTGAGAGACGCTGGGGGGGAAGGCTGAGACACGCTGGGGGGAGAAGGCTGAGACACGCTGGGGGGGGAAGGCTGAGACACGCTGGGGGGGGAAGGCTGAGACACGCTGGGGGGGGCTGAGACATACAATGAGGGGAGAGTAGCAAGGCTGAGACACGCTGGGGGGGGAAGGCTGAGAGACACGCTGGGGGGGAGGGTCAGACACGCTGGGGGGGGAAGGCTCAGACACACTGGGGGGGGGAAGGGCTCAGACACGCTGGGGGGGGAAGGCTCAGACACGCTGGGGGGGGAAGGCTCAGACACGCTGAGCGGGGGGAAGGCTGAGACACGCTGAGCGGGGGGGAAGGCTGAGACACGCTGAGAGGGGGGGAAGGCTGAGACACGCTTAGCGGGGGGTGAAGGCTGAGACACGCTGAGCGGAGGGGAAGGCTGAGACACGCTGAGCGGGGGGGAAGGCTGAGACACGCTGAGCGGGGGGAAGGCTGAGACACGCTGGGGGGGGCTGAGACATACAATGAGGTGAGAGTAGCAAGGCTGAGACACACACTGAGGGGAGAGGAGCAAGGCTGAGACACGCTAGGGGGGGAGGCTGAGACACGCTGAGGGGGGGGAAGGCTGAGACACGCTGAGGGGGGGGGAAGGCTGAGACACGCTGAGGGGGGGGGAAGGCTGAGACACGCTGAGGGGGGGGGAAGGCTGAGACACGCTGAGGGGGGGGAAGGCTGAGACACGCTGAGGGGGGGGAAGGCTGAGACACGCTGAGGGGGGGGGAAGGCTGAGACACGCTGAGGGGGGGGGAAGGCTGAGACACGCTGAGGGGGGGGGAAGGCTGAGACACACTGGGGGGGGGGAAGGCTGAGACACGCTGGGGGGGGAAGGCTGTGACACGCTGGGGGTGAAGGCTGTGACACGCTGGAGGGGGAAGGCTGAGACACGCTGGGGGGGGAAGGCTGAGAGACGCTGGGGGGGAAGGCTGAGACACGCTGGGGGGAGAAGGCTGAGACACGCTGGGGGGGGAAGGCTGAGACACGCTGGGGGGGAAGGCTGAGACACGCTGGGGGGGGCTGAGACATACAATGAGGGGAGAGTAGCAAGGCTGAGACACGCTGGGGGGGGAAGGCTGAGAGACACGCTGGGGGGGAGGCTCAGACACGCTGGGGGGGGAAGGCTCAGACACACTGGGGGGGGAAGGCTCAGACACGCTGGGGGGGGGAAGGCTCAGACACGCTGGGGGGGGAAGGCTCAGACACGCTGGGGGGGGAAGGCTCAGACACGCTGGGGGGGGAAGGCTCAGACACGCTGGGGGGTAGGGCTGAGACACGCTGGGGGGGGGAAGGCTCAGACACGCTGGGGGGTAGGGCTGAGACACGCTGGGGGGATAGGGCTGAGACACGCTGGGGGGGGGAAGGCTCAGACACGCTGGGGGGGGGAAGGCTCAGACACGCTGGGGGGGGAAGGCTCAGACACGCTGGGGGGGGAGGCTCAGACACGCTGGGGGGGGAGGCTCAGACACGCTGGGGGGGGAGGCTCAGACACGCTAGGGGGGGAAGGCTCAGACACGCTAAGGGGGGAAGGCTCAGACACGCTGGGGGGGAAGGCTGAGACACGCTTGGGGGGGGCTGAGACATACACTGAGGGAAGAGTAGCAAGGCTGAGACACGCTGGGGGGGGAAGGCTGAGATACGCTGGGGGGGGAAGGCTGAGACACGCTGGGGGGGAAGGCTGAGACACGCTTAGCAGGGGGTGAAGGCTGAGACACGCTGAGCGGGGGGGAAGGCTGAGACACGCTGAGCGGGGGGGAAGGCTGAGACACGCTGGGGGGGGCAGAGACATACAATGAGGGGGAGAGTAGCAAGGCTGAGACACACACTGAGGGGAGAGGAGCAAGGCTGAGACACGCTAGGGGGGAAGGCTGAGACACACTGGGGGGGGGGAAGGCTGAGACACGCTGGGGGGGGAAGGCTGTGACACGCTGGGGGTGAAGGCTGTGACACGCTGGGGGGGAAGGCTGTGACACGCTGGGGGGGGAAGGCTGAGACACGCTGGGGGGGGGGAAGGCTGAGACACGCTGGGGGGGGAAGGCTGTGACACGCTGGGGGTGAAGGCTGTGACACGCTGGGGGGGAAGGCTGTGACACGCTGGGGGGGGAAGGCTGAGACACGCTGGGGGGGGAAGGCTGAGACACGCTGGGGGGAGAAGGCTGAGACACGCTGGGGTGGGAAGGCTGAGACACGCTGGGGGGGGGCTGAGACATACAATGAGGGGAGAGTAGCAAGGCTGAGACACGCTGGGGGGGGGAGGCTGAGAGACACGCTGGGGGGGAGGCTCAGACACGCTGGGGGGGAGGCTCAGACACGCTGGGGGGGAGGCTCAGACACGCTGGGGGGGAGGCTCAGACACGCTGGGGGGGGAGGCTCAGACACGCTAGGGGGGGAAGGCTCAGACACGCTGGGGGGGAAGGCTCAGACACGCTGGGGGGGGAAGGCTCAGACACGCTGGGGGGGGAAGGCTCAGACACGCTGGGGGGGGAAGGCTCAGACACGCTGGGGGGGGGAAGGCTCAGACACGCTGGGGGAGGAAGGCTGAGACACGCTGGGGGGTAGGGCTGAGACACGCTGGGGGGGGGGGAAGGCTCAGACACGCTGGGGGGGGGAAGGCTCAGACACGCTGGGGGGGGGAAGGCTCAGACACGCTGGGGGGGGAAGGCTCAGACACGCTGGGGGGGGAGGCTCAGACACGCTGGGGGGGAGGCTCAGACACGCTGGGGGGGGAGGCTCAGACACGCTAGGGGGGGAAGGCTCAGACACGCTGGGGGGGGAAGGCTCAGACACGCTGGGGGGGGGAAGGCTGAGACACGCTAGGGGGGGAAGGCTGAGACACGCTGGAGGGGAAGGCTGAGACACGCTGGAGGGGAAGGCTGAGACACGCTGGAGGGGAAGGCTGAGACACGCTGGAGGGGAAGGCTGAGACACGCTGGGGGGGAAGGCTGAGACACGCTGGGGGGGAAGGCTGAGACACGCTGGGGGGGGCTGAGACATACACTGAGGGAAGAGTAGCAAGGCTGAGACACGCTGGGGGGGAAGGCTGAGACACGCTGGGGGGGGAAGGCTGAGACACGCTGGGGGGGGGGAAGGCTGAGACACGCTGGGGGGGGAAGGCTGAGACACGCTGGGGGGGGAGGCTCAGACACGCTGGGGGGGGAGGCTCAGTCACGCTGGGGGGGAAGGCTGAGACACGCTGGGGGGGGAAGGCTGAGACACGCGGGGGGGAAGGCTGAGACACGCTGGGGGGGGAAGGCTGAGACACGCTGGGGGGGGGAAGGCTGAGACACGCTGAGGGGGGGATGGCTGAGACACGCTGAGGGGGGAAGGCTGAGACACGCTGGGGGGGAAGGCTGAGACACGCTGGGGGGGGGGCTGAGACATACACTGAGGGAAGAGTAGCAAGGCTGAGACACGCTGGGGGGGGAAGGCTGAGACACGCTGGGGGGGAAGGCTGAGACACGCTGGGGGGGGAAGGCTGAGACACGCTGGGGGGGGAAGGCTGAGACACGCTGGGGGGGGAAGGCTCAGACACGCTGGGGGGGGAAGGCTCAGACACGCTGGGGGGGGAAGGCTCAGACACGCTGGGGGGGGGAAGGCTCAGACACGCTGGGGGGGGGAAGGCTCAGACACGCTGGGCGGGGGGGAAGGCTCAGACACGCTGGGGGGGAAGGCTCTGACACGCTGAGCGGGGGGGAAGGCTGAGACACGCTGAGCGGGGGGGAAGGCTGAGACACGCTGAGCGGGGGGGAAGGCTGAGACACGCTGGGGGGGAAGGCTGAGACACGCTGGGGGGGGGAAGGCTGAGACACGCTGGGGGGGAAGGCTGAGACACACTGGGGGGGGGGGGGGAAGGCTGAGACACACTGGGGGGGGAAGGCTGAGACACGCTGGGGGGGAAGGCTGAGACACACTGGGGGGGGGGGAAGGCTGAGACACACTGGGGGGGGAAGGCTGAGACACGCTGGGGGGGGAAGGCTGAGACACGCTGGGGGGGGAAGGCTGAGACACGCTGGGGGGGGAAGGCTGAGACACGCTGGGGGGGGAAGGCTGAGACACGCTGGGGGGGGGAAGGCTGAGACACGCTGGGGGGGGGAAGGCTGAGACACGCTGGGGGGGAAGGCTGAGACACGCTGGGGGGGGGAAGGCTGAGACACGCTGGGGGGGGAAGGCTGAGACACGCTGGGGGGGGAAGGCTGAGACACGCTGGGGGGGGGAAGGCTGAGACACGCTGGGGGGGGGAAGGCTGAGACACGCTGAGGGGGGGAAGGCTGAGACACGCTGGGGGGGAAGGCTGAGACACGCTTGGGGGGGGCTGAGACATACACTGAGGGAAGAGTAGCAAGGCTGAGACACGCTGGGGGGGAAGGCTGAGACACGCTGGGGGGGGAAGGCTGAGACACGCTGGGGGGGAAGGCTGAGACACGCTGGGGGGGAAGGCTGAGACACGCTGCGGGGGGAAGGCTGAGACACGCTGGGGGGGAAGGCTGAGACACGCTGGGGGGAAGGCTGAGACACGCTGGGGGGGAAGGCTGAGACACGCTGGGGGGGAAGGCTGAGACACGCTGGGGGGGGAAGGCTGAGACACGCTGGGGGGGGAAGGCTGAGACACGCTGAGCGGGGGGAAAGGCTGAGACACGCTGAGCGGGGGGAAAGGCTGAGACACGCTGAGCGGGGGGGAAGGCTGAGACACGCTGAGCGGGGGGGAAGGCTGAGACACGCTGAGCGGGGGGAAGGCTGAGACACGCTGAGCGGGGGGGAAGGCTGAGACACGCTGAGCGGGGGGGAAGGCTGAGACACGCTGAGCGGGGGGGAAGGCTGAGACACGCTGAGCGGGGGGGAAGGCTGAGACACGCTGAGCGGGGGGGAAGGCTGAGACACGCTGAGCGGGGGGGAAGGCTGAGACACGCTGAGCGGGGGGGGAAGGCTGAGACACGCTGGGGGGGGAAGGCTGAGACACGCTGAGCGGGGGGGAAGGCTGAGACACGCTGGGGGGGGGAGGCTGAGACACGCTGGGGGGGGAAGGCTGAGACACGCTGGGGGGGGGAAGGCTGAGACACGCTGAGGGGGGGAAGGCTGAGACACGCTGAGGGGGGGAAGGCTGAGACACGCTGGGGGGGAAGGCTGAGACACGCTGGGGGGGGGCTGAGACATACACTGAGGGAAGAGTAGCAAGGCTGAGACACGCTGGGGGGGAAGGCTGAGACACGCTGGGGGGGGAAGGCTGAGACATGCTGGGGGGGGAAGGCTGAGACACGCTGGGGGGGGGAAGGCTGAGACACGCTGGGGGGGGAAGGCTGAGACACGCTGGGGGGGGAGGGCTCAGACACGCTGGGGGGGGAAGGCTCAGACACGCTGGGGGGGGAAGGCTCAGACACGCTGGGGGGGGAAGGCTCAGACACGCTGAGCGGGGGGGAAGGCTCTGACACGCTGAGCGGGGGGGAAGGCTCTGACACGCTGAGCGGGGGGGAAGGCTCTGACACGCTGAGCGGGGGGAATGCTGAGACACGCTGAGCGGGGGGGGGAAGGCTGAGACACGCTGAGCGGGGGGGAAGGCTGAGACACGCTGAGCGGGGGGGAAGGCTGAGACACGCTGAGCGGGGGGGAAGGCTGAGACACGCTGAGCGGGGGGGAAGGCTGAGACACGCTGAGCGGGGGGGAAGGCTGAGACACGCTGAGCGGGGGGGAAGGCTGAGACACGCTGAGCGGGGGGGAAGGCTGAGACACGCTGAGCGGGGGGGGAAGGCTGAGACACGCTGAGCGGGGGGGGAAGGCTGAGACACGCTGAGCGGGGGGGGAAGGCTGAGACACGCTGAGCGGGGGGGGAAGGCTGAGACACGCTGAGAGGGGGGGAAGGCTGAGACACGCTGAGAGGGGGGGAAGGCTGAGACACGCTGAGAGGGGGGTGAAGGCTGAGACACGCTGAGCGGAGGGGAAGGCTGAGACACGCTGAGTGGGGGGGAAGGCTGAGACACGCTGGGGGGGGGCTGAGACATACAATGAGGGGAGAGTAGCAAGGCTGAGACACACACTGAGGGGAGAGGAGCAAGGCTGAGACACGCTAGGGGGGGAGGCTGAGACACACTGAGGGGAGAGGAGAAGGCTGAGACACACACTGAGGGGAGAAGAGCAAGGCTGAGACACGCTGAGGGGGGGGAAGGCTGAGACACGCTGAGGGGGGGGAAGGCAGAGACACGCTGAGGGGGGGGAAGGCTGAGACACGCTGAGGGGGGGGAAGGCTGAGACACGCTGAGGGGGGGGAAGGCTGAGACACGCTGAGGGGGGCGAAGGCTGAGACACGCTGAGGGGGGGGAAGGCTGAGACACGCTGAGGGGGGGGAAGGCTGAGACACGCTGAGGGGGGGGAAGGCTGAGACACGCTGAGGGGGGGGGAAGGCTGAGACACGCTGAGGGGGGGGGAAGGCTGAGACACGCTGAGGGGGGGGAAGGCTGAGACACGCTGAGGGGGGGGGAAGGCTGAGACACGCTGGGGGGGAAGGCTGAGACACGCTGGGGGGGGGAGGCTGAGACACGCTGGGGGGGGAGGCTGAGACACGCTGGGGGGGGACGGCTGAGACACGCTGGGGGGGACGGCTGAGACACGCTGGGGGGGGACGGCTGAGACACGCTGGGGGGGGACGGCTGAGACACGCTGGGGGGGGAAGGCTGAGACACGCTGGGGGGGGAAGGCTCAGACACGTTGGTGGGGGAAGGCTCAGACACGCTGAGCAGGGGGGAAGGCTGAGACACGCTGAGCAGGGGGGAGGGCTGAGACACGCTGAGCGGGCGGGAAGGCTGAGACACGCTGGGGGGGGGGCTGAGACATACAATGAGGGGAGAGTAGCAAGGCTGAGACACACTGAGGGGAGAGGAGCAAGGCTGAGACACGTTGGGGGGGAAGGCAGGGACACACACTGAGGGGAGAAGAGTAAGGCTTAGACACGCTGGGGGTGGCTGAGACACACACTGAGGGGAGAGGAGCAAGTCTGAGACACACTGGGAGGGGAAGGCTGAGACACACACTGAGTGAAGAGGAGAAGACTGAGACATGCTGGGGGGGTAGGCTGAGACACACTGGGGGGGGAAGGCTGAGACACACTGGGGGGGGGAAGGCTGAGACACGCTGGGGGGGGAAGGCTGAGACACGCTGGGGGGGGAAGGCTGAGATACGCTGGGGGGGGGAAGGCTGAGACACGCTGGGGGGGAAGGCTGAGACACGCTGGGGGGGGCTGAGACATACAATGAGGGGAGAGTAGCAAGGCTGAGACACACACTGAGGGGAGAGGAGCAAGGCTGAGACACGCTAGGGGGGGAGGCTGAGACACACTGAGGGGAGAGGAGAAGGCTGAGACACACACTGAGGGGAGAAGAGCAAGGCTGAGACACGCTGAGGGGGGGGAAGGCTGAGACACGCTGAGGGGGGGGAAGGCAGAGACACGCTGAGGGGGGGGAAGGCTGAGACACGCTGAGGGGGGGGAAGGCTGAGACACGCTGAGGGGGGGGAAGGCTGAGACACGCTGAGGGGGGCGAAGGCTGAGACACGCTGAGGGGGGGGAAGGCTGAGACACGCTGAGGGGGGGGAAGGCTGAGACACGCTGAGGGGGGGGAAGGCTGAGACACGCTGAGGGGGGGGGAAGGCTGAGACACGCTGAGGGGGGGGAAGGCTGAGACACGCTGAGGGGGGGGAAGGCTGAGACACGCTGAGGGGGGGAAGGCTGAGACACGCTGGGGGGGAAGGCTGAGACACGCTGGGGGGGGAAGGCTGAGACACGCTGGGGGGGGAAGGCTGAGACACGCTGGGGGGGGACGGCTGAGACACGCTGGGGGGGACGGCTGAGACACGCTGGGGGGGACGGCTGAGACACGCTGGGGGGGACGGCTGAGACACGCTGGGGGGGGAAGGCTGAGACACGCTGGGGGGGGGAAGGCTCAGACACGTTGGTGGGGGAAGGCTCAGACACGCTGAGCAGGGGGGAAGGCTGAGACACGCTGAGCAGGGGGGAGGGCTGAG
>JAUIMM010003218.1:0-39246 GCA_031769625.1 Taudactylus pleione | reverse complement strand
TAATATCCATACGCATGCGCAGATGTGCGAACATCGGTCAGAACGAACGAGCGGCCGCTTACGAGCGGCTCTGAATCAGGGCCCCTGTGTGCACCACCAATACACCCTAGGTGCAATGTCATGTAACCCCAGCAGGCTGTACTAATACACAGTATAGAATAGGTATTGTATCTAGTTACACACTGTGTGCACCACCAATACACCCTAGGTGCAAGGTCATGTAAACCCAGCAGGCTGTACTAATACAATACCTATTCTATACTGTGTATCTAGTTACACACTGTGTGCACCACCAATACACCCTAGGTGCAATGTCATGTAACCCCAGCAGGCTGTACTAATACACAGTATAGAATAGGTATTGTATCTAGTTACACACTGTGTGCACCACCAATACACCCTAGGTGCAAGGTCATGTAACCCCAGCAGGCTGTACTAATAGAATAGGTATTGTATCTAGTTACACTGCGTGCACCACCAATACACCCTAGGTGCAATGTCATGTAACCCCAGCAGGCTGTACTAATACACAGTATAGAATAGGTATTGTATCTAGTTACACACTGTGTGCACCACCAATACACCCTAGGTGCAAGGTCATGTAAACCCCAGCAGGCTGTACTAATACACAGTATAGAATAGGTATTGTATCTAGTTACACTGCGTGCACCACCAATACACCCTAGGTGCAATGTCACGGTATGTAGACAGTGATGGATCTTTTCCTGGTCAGTTTTAGCCTTTCCTTTATAATCGCTGATCCTGAGCGTGTATACCAGCGTCTGGGCACGGCCCCATTGTCCAGCGCTGTCTGCTACACATAGCTCCGGGAGCTCAGACATGGGTGAGAATAGTGACAACACTCAGACCTGCTGGGGACGGGGGAGTTGCCGACAACTTAGACACAGCCATGCCGACATCATCTTGCAGAAAAGTATTTTGGGAGACAAATGTATAGTGGGTAATGCAGACGTTATATATATATATATATATATATATATATATATATATATATATATATATTTTATATACAGGGGATAACGGACAGGAGGAGGAGGAGGAGGAGAACAGGTGGATGACGGGAGGAGGAGGAGGAGGAGGATGACGGACGGGGGGGAGGAGGGGGAGGAGGAGGATGACGGACGGGGGGGAGGAGGGGGAGGAGGAGGAGGATGACGGACGGGGGGGAGGAGGGGGAGGAGGAGGAGGATGACGGACGGGGGGGAGGAGGGGGAGGAGGAGGAGGATGACGGACGGGGGGGAGGAGGGGGAGGAGGGGGAGGAGGAGGGACGAGGAGGAGGGAGGAGGGGGAGGAGGAGGGACGAGGAGGAGGAGGGACGAGGAGGGACGAGGAGGAGGGACGAGGAGGAGGGACGAGGAGGAGGGACGAGGAGGAACGGGGGGGAGGAGGAGGGACGAGGAGGAACGGGGGGGAGGAGGAGGGACGAGGAGGAACGGGGGGGAGGAGGAGGGACGAGGAGGAACGGGGGGGAGGAGGAGGGACGAGGAGGAACGGGGGGGAGGAGGAGGGACGAGGAGGAACGGGGGGGAGGAGGAGGGACGAGGAGGAACGGGGAGGAGGAGGGACGAGGAGGAACGAGGAGGAGGGACGAGGAGGAACGAGGAGGAGGGGGAGGAGGAGGAACGGGGGGGAGGAGGAGGAGGAGGAGGAGGAACGGGGGGGAGGAGGAGGAGGAGGAGGAGGAACGGGGGGGGAGAGGAGGAGGAGGAGGAGGAACGGGGGGGGAGAGGAGGAGGAGGAGGAAGAGGAGGAACGGGGGGGGAGGAGGACGAAAGGGGGAGGAGGAGGAGGACGACGGACAGGGGGAGGAGGAGGAACGGAGGAGGAGGAACGGAGGAACGGAGGAGGATGACGGACGGGGGGGAGGAGGAGGAGGATGATAACGGACGGAGGAGGAGGAGGATGATAACGGACGGAGGAGGAGGAGGAGGAGGAGGATAACGGACGGGGGAGGAGGAGGAGGATGACGGACGGGGGAGGAGGAGGAGGAGGAGGATGACGGACAGGGGGGGGGGGAAGAGGGGGAGGAGGAGGAGGAGGAGGACGGACGGGGGGGGGAGGAGGAGGAGGAGGAGGACGGACGGGGGGTGGAGGAGGAGGAACGGGGGGGGGGGAGGAGGAGGAGGAGGAGGAGGAGGAGGAACGGGGGGGAGAGGAGGAGGAGGACGGACGGGGGGTGGAGGAGGAGGAACGGGGGGGGAGAGGAGGAGGAGGACGGACGGGGGGTGGAGGAGGAGGAACGGGAGGAGGAGGAGGAGGAGGACGGACGGGGGGTGGAGGAGGAGGAACGGGAGGAGGAGGAGGAGGAGGAGGAGGAGGAGGAACGGGGGGGAGGAGGAGGAGGAGGAGGAGGAGGAGGAACGGGGGGGAGGAGGAGGAGGAGGAGGAACGGGGGGAGGAGGAGGAGGAACGAGGAGGAGGAGGATGACGACGGACGGGGGGAGGAGGAGGAGGACGAATCGGGGGGAGGAGGAGGAGGAGGACGACGGACGGGGGGGAGGAGGAGGAGGACGACGGACGGGGGGGGAGGAGGAGGAACGGAGGAGGAGGAACGGAGGAGGAGGATGACGGACGGGGGGAGGAGGAGGAGGAGGAGGATGATAACGGACGGAGGAGGAGGAGGACGACGGACGGGGGAGGAGGAGGACGACGGACGGGGGAGGAGGAGGAGGAGGAGGACGACGGACGGGGGGAGGAGGAGGAGGAGGACGACGGACGGGGGGAGGAGGAGGACGACGGACGGGGGGAGGAGGAGGAGGAGGACGACGGACGGGGGGAGGAGGAGGAGGAGGACGACGGACGGGGGGAGGAGGAGGAGGAGGACGACGGACGGGGGGAGGAGGAGGAGGACGACGGGAGGAGGAGGAGGAGGACGGACGGGGGGAGGAGGAGGAGGAGGAGGACGACGGACGGGGGGAGGAGGAGGAGGACGACGGACGGGGGGAGGAGGAGGAGGAGGAGGACGACGGACGGGGGGAGGAGGAGGAGGAGGAGGACGACGGACGGGGGGAGGAGGAGGAGGAGGACGACGGACGGGGGAGGAGGAGGAGGAGGACGACGGACGGGGGGAGGAGGAGGAGGAGGACGACGGACGGGGGGAGGAGGAGGAGGAGGACGACGGAGGGAGGATAACGGTTACTGGTTTGTGATTTTGACCAAATAATTTTTTTTTTAATTAATATTATAGCTGGAAATACTGTGGATTTAGGCCCTGATTCAGAGCCGGACGCTCTGACCAGAGCGCTCGCTCTGAATCAGGGCCCACCTCCATAATTATGGAGCGTCCTCCTGGACGCTCGTATAGCTGTGGGTCACCACCCACAGCCTATACGAGCGTGCAGGTTGATGGTCGCGATGGTCTTGACCATCGCGACCATCGCCACTGCAAGCCGAAGCCTGCAGTTGAGTTTCTCAACCGCAAGGCCCGGAGTGATTTCTGTCAATCAACATCGACAGCACGCCCCCTTTGATCAGACACAACGAGCGAAGGAAAGTCCTTCGCTCGTTGCGTCTCGCGCATGCGCACGACGGAGCTCCCTCCGTCGTGCGCATGCACAGTGCACACCATCGACCCACTTGCGAGCGGACAGCAGCTCGCGAGTGGGTCTGAATCAGGCCCTTATTCTCTTGTTATGGGCACCTGGGTCATTACTGTAATAACTGGGCTGGACAATCCCGGGTGCCAGCACTTCAGACATTGCATGCCCGTCACATATAAGGACGGAGGGCAGCGCGCCCGTCACATATAGGGACGGAGGGCAGTGTGCCTGTCTCACATGGGGATGGAGGGCAGCGGTCCTTCTCTCCCTGCCGCTGCAGCACAATGAAGGAGTATGGTCCCCGGGAAAGCTGGACACTGCCGGCCCTGAAACAGCTGGTTGATCGGATCTCGCAAAGAAATTACATCACAATCTTATACATGGTAATAACGTTTGTCTGCTGAAACCGATGCTGCCAGCGTCACACAGTGCTGGGTCCTCCAAGTCTGCACCCATTTCCTACACTGACCCCCTCCTCTAGTGTTATTGGTTGGGGTACTACTCTCTTCTCCAGTTTCTTCTTGGGATGGAAAGCTGTACAATGGGGTAGAATGTAAGTTTGCAGCCTACCACTAATTTTTGTCAAACCCTGTATTGCAGCATACTAATAATCCACTACAACCTACCACTAATCCACTACAGCCCTACCACCAATCTACCTGCCACTAATCCACTACAGCCCTACCACCAATCTACCTGCCACTAATCCACTACAGCCCTACCACTAATCCACTACAGCCCTATCACCAATCTACCTGCCACTAATCCACTACAGCCCTACCACCAATCTACCTGCCACTAATCCACTACAGCCCTACCACTAATCCACTACAGCCCTATCACCAATCTACCTGCCACTAATCCACTACAGCCTACCACTAATCCACAGTACTACAGCCTACCACTAATCCACTACAGCCTTACCACTAATCCACAGTACTACAGCCTACCACTAATCCACTACAGCCCTATCACTAATCCACTACAGCCTTACCACTAATCCACAGTACTACAGCCTACCACTAATCCACTACAGCCCTATCACTAATCCACTACAGCCTTACCACTAATCAACAGTACTACAGCCTACCACCAATCTACCTGCCACTAATCCACTACAGCACTACCACTAATCCACAGCCTACCAATCTACAGTACTACAGCCTGCCACCAATCCACTACAACCTACCAAAACTACCTACCACTAATCCACTACAACCTACCACTAATCCACTACAGCCTACCACTAATCCACTACAGCCTACCACTAATCCACTACAGCCTACCACTAATCCACTACAGCCTACCACTAATCCACTACAGCCTACCACTAATCCACTACAGCCTACCACTAATCCACTACAGCCTACCACTAATCCACTACAACCCACCAAAACTACCTACCACTAATCCACTACAACCTACCACTAATCCACTACAACCCAATCTACCTACCACTAATCCACTACAGCCTACCACTAATCCACTACAACCTACCACTAATCCACAGTACTACAGCCTGCCACCAATCTACCTGCCACTAATCCACTACAGCCTGCCATTGATAAATGACAAAAACGGACAAGTGTAGATACTCTGAGCTTTGTGTCCCTCTCTCAGGTACAGTAATTATACAGTAGATGTAAATGTACAGATTTAGGTCAGTGCTTAGTCACAGTCTGACCCCAGAGTCGGGATACTAGATAACGCTCATTGTAGGTAATGCTACACACTAAAGCGATGTTCATTACAACAAAATAACCAAAACCGTAACTATAAATGTAATATTTAATATGTAAGAAATGGACAACATTCAGCCACAAAGTGTAAAGTACATATAGTATAATAGAGGCATGATCTCAGCTTGTAGCCCGTCATGAACACAGCAGAACATGTAAGAGAACATAGAACAACATACCATACACGTAGCCTACACACGCCTGTTCCACGGAGGAGTACGGGATCCCTGCATCAGCCAGAGCCTGCTGACCTGTAACCAGAACAGAGAAAATAAATTATATATATATATATCACACACAGATAGCCAAGGTGCAGCACTCGCGGCATAATCTCAATTGATTTTAGTTTTTAAAAAATTTTTTGTTTATATGGTAGCTATGGTGATGGTGACACAATTGAGGGAAGCCGAGCCTAGACGCCTAGGCGTCATGACGTCATCTCATGGTGCCGCAGGACGGATGGGTGGTCCCGGCCCTGGCTCCCGGCATTACACGTGGTGCTGTTCATGTATAAAGGTATGTTTGTTATATGTATTTGTTATCTTGAAAAAAGTTCAGTAAAGAACTGAAACGTTGACTAACTGTGTGTCACGTATCGTTTATCCATTGAGATTATGCCGCGAGTGCCGCACCTTGGCTATCAGTATCCTAAGAATTCGTGAGGGCACCGGCAGCAGATATAATATTTATGTGATATTGGGAGTGCCAGGCCATCTGTGATTGTGTGTATATGTGTATATATATATATATATATATATATATATATATATATATATATATATATATATATATATATATATATATATATATATATATATATATATATATATATATATATATATATATATTCCTATTACACCGCACGTTATCACTGTACAGAGCTGCGGACACACTGTGCTGCCTTAGAAATAATGCAATCATTTATTACGGGTGTGACAATACATACATAAACATCGTCATACACGGCAAGAATCACAGATCGCTGCCAGATATCTGCACGGTGAGATTTTCTTACTTCTCCGCCATGGAGGACGCTGCACCCCCCCCGCGACTCAGTCTGCCCCCCCTAAATGCATGCGAGTCTCATCTTCACCTACTTGTACTCGGACTATCACATGTAATAACTCAGCGAATGACGGGCAGTGACGCGGGTGATGGCTCCTGGAGATCTCATGTACATGTACAGAGCAGAGGCTCAGAAGTGCTCATCTAATCTAAGATAATAAAAACAGAGATAAAAATGTGAGCAGTGGGCTCGATTCAGCAACGTACCCCACTGCGATCACTACCGCCATTTCTCATGGAACACAGCCGCAAAAACATGCTAATACTTAGCAGCATAGGGACGCCACTGCTGCCTCCTCATATCCGTACAGTGTAATCACAGCCCAGCATAGGGACGCCACTGCTGCCTCCTCATATCCGTACAGTGTAATCACAGCCCAGCATAGGGACGCCCCCTGCTGCCTCCTCATATCCGTACAGTGTAATCACAGCCCAGCATAGGGATGCCACTGCTGCCTTCTCATATCCGTACAGTGTAATCACAGCCCAGCATAGGGACGCCCCCTGCTGCCTTCTCATATCTGTACAGTGTAAGCACAGCCCATCATAGGGACACCCACTGCTGCCTTCTCATATCTGTACAGTGTAAGCACAGCCCATCATAGGGACGCCCACTGCTGCCTCCTCATATCCGTACAGTGTAATCACAGCCCAGCATAGGGACGCCCACTGCTGCCTCCTCATATCTGTACAGTGTAATCACAGCCCAGCATAGGGACGCCCACTGCTGCCTCCTCATATCCGTACAGTGTAAGCACAGCCCAGCATAGGGACGCCCAATGCTGCCTCCTCATATCCATACAGTGTAATCACAGCCCAGCATAGGGACGCCCCCTGCTGCCTCCTCATATCCGTACAGTGTAATCACAGCCCAGCATAGGGACGCCCCCTGCTGCCTTCTCATATCTGTACAGTGTAAGCACAGCCCATCATAGGGACACCCACTGCTGCCTTCTCATATCTGTACAGTGTAAGCACAGCCCAGCATAGGGACGCCCACTGCTGCCTTCTCATATACATACAGTGTAATCACAGCCCAGCATAGGGACGCCCACTGCTGCCTCCTCATATCCGTACAGTGTAAGCACAGCCCAGCATAGGGACGCCCACTGCTGCCTCCTCATATCCGTACAGTGTAAGCACAGCCCAGCATAGGGACGCCCACTGCTGCCTCCTCATATCCGTACAGTGTAATCACAGCCCAGCATAGTGACACTCACTGCTGCCTCCTCATATCCGTACAGTGTAATCACAGCCCAGCATAGGGGCCCACTGCTGCCTTCTCATATCCGTACAGTGTAATCACAGCCCAGCATAGGGACGCCCACTGCTGCCTCCTCATATCCGTACAGTGTAATCACAGCCCAGCATAGGGACGCCCACTGCTGCCTCCTCATATCCGTACAGTGTAAGCACAGCCCAGCATAGGGACGCCCACTGCTGCCTCCTCATATCCGTACAGTGTAATCACAGCCCAGCATAGGGACACTCACTGCTGCCTCCTCATATCCGTACAGTGTAATCACAGCCCAGCATAGGGACACTCACTGCTGCCTCCTCATATCCGTACAGTGTAAGCACAGCCCAGCATAGGGACACCCACTGCTGCCTCCTCATATCCGTACAGTGTAAGCACAGCCCAGCATAGGGACGCCACTGCTGCCTCCTCATATCCGTACAGTGTAATCACAGCCCAGCATAGGGACGCCCCCTGCTGCCTCCTCATATCCGTACAGTGTAATCACAGCCCAGCATAGGGACGCCCCCTGCTGCCTTCTCATATCTGTACAGTGTAAGCACAGCCCATCATAGGGACACCCACTGCTGCCTTCTCATATCTGTACAGTGTAAGCACAGCCCAGCATAGGGACGCCCACTGCTGCCTTCTCTTATCCGTACAGTGTAATCACAGCCCATCATAGGGGCCCACTGCTGCCTTCTCATATCCGTACAGTGTAAGCACAGCCCATCATAGGGACGCCCACTGCTGCCTCCTCATATCCGTACAGTGTAATCACAGCCCAGCATAGGGACGCCCACTGCTGCCTTCTCATATCTGTACAGTGTAAGCACAGCCCAGCATAGGGACGCCCACTGCTGCCTCCTCATATCCGTACAGTGTAAGCACAGCCCAGCATAGGGACACTCACTGCTGCCTCCTCATATCCGTACAGTGTAAGCACAGCCCAGCATAGGGACACCCACTGCTGCCTCCTCATATCCGTACAGTGTAAGCACAGCCCAGCATAGGGACGCCACTGCTGCCTCCTCATATCCGTACAGTGTAATCACAGCCCAGCATAGGGACGCCCCCTGCTGCCTCCTCATATCCGTACAGTGTAATCACAGCCCAGCATAGGGACGCCCCCTGCTGCCTTCTCATATCTGTACAGTGTAAGCACAGCCCATCATAGGGACACCCACTGCTGCCTTCTCATATCTGTACAGTGTAAGCACAGCCCAGCATAGGGACGCCCACTGCTGCCTTCTCTTATCCGTACAGTGTAATCACAGCCCATCATAGGGGCCCACTGCTGCCTTCTCATATCCGTACAGTGTAAGCACAGCCCATCATAGGGACGCCCACTGCTGCCTCCTCATATCCGTACAGTGTAATCACAGCCCAGCATAGGGACGCCCACTGCTGCCTTCTCATATCTGTACAGTGTAAGCACAGCCCAGCATAGGGACGCCCACTGCTGCCTCCTCATATCCGTACAGTGTAAGCACAGCCCAGCATAGGGACGCCCCCTGCTGCCTTCTCATATCTGTACAGTGTAATCACAGCCCAGCATAGTGACACTCACTGCTGCCTCCTCATATCCGTACAGTGTAATCACAGCCCAGCATAGGGGCCCACTGCTGCCTTCTCATATCCGTACAGTGTAATCACAGCCCAGCATAGGGACACTCACTGCTGCCTCCTCATATCCGTACAGTGTAAGCACAGCCCAGCATAGGGACACCCACTGCTGCCTCCTCATATCCGTACAGTGTAATACAGCCCAGCATAGGGACGCTCACTGCTGCCTTCTCATATACATACAGTGTAATCACAGCCCAGCATAGGGACGCCCACTGCTGCCTTCTCATATCTGTACAGTGTAAGCACAGCCCAGCATAGGGACGCCCACTGCTGCCTCCTCATATCCGTACAGTGTAAGCACAGCCCAGCATAGGGACGCCCCCTGCTGCCTTCTCATATCTGTACAGTGTAATCACAGCCCAGCATAGTGACACTCACTGCTGCCTCCTCATATCCGTACAGTGTAATCACAGCCCAGCATAGGGGCCCACTGCTGCCTTCTCATATCCGTACAGTGTAATCACAGCCCAGCATAGGGACACTCACTGCTGCCTCCTCATATCCGTACAGTGTAAGCACAGCCCAGCATAGGGACACCCACTGCTGCTTTCTCATATCCGTACAGTGTAAGCACAGCCCAGCATAGGGACGTCCCCTGCTGCCTTCTCATATACATACAGTGTAATCACAGCCCAGCATAGGGACGTCCCCTGCTGCCTTCTCATATACATACAGTGTAATCACAGCCCAGCATAGGGACGCCCACTGCTGCCTTCTCATATCCGTACAGTGTAAGCACAGCCCAGCATAGGGACGCCCACTGCTGCCTTCTCATATCTGTACAGTGTAAGCACAGCCCAGCATAGGGACCCCCACTGCTGCCTCCTCATATCTGTACAGTGTAAGCACAGCCCAGCATAGGGACCCCCACTGCTGCCTCCTCATATATGTACAGTGTAATCACAGCCCAGCATAGGGACGCCCACTGCTGCCTCCTCATATCTGTACAGTGTAAGCACAGCCCAGCATAGGGACGCCCCCTGCTGCCTTCTCATATCTGTACAGTGTAATCACAGCCCAGCATAGGGACGCCCACTGCTGCCTCCTCATATACATACAGTGTAAGCACAGCCCAGCATAGGGACGCCCCCTGCTGCCTTCTCATCTGTACAGTGTAAACACAACTCTAGTATAGGGACGCCCCCTGCTGTCTTCTCATATCCGTACAGTGTAATCACAGCCCAGCATAGGGACGCCCAATGCTGCCTTCTCATATATGTACAGTGTAAGCACAGCCCAGCATAGGGACGCCCACTTCTGCCTTCTCATATTAGTCAGACTTCACTTTTCAGCGTTTACATCGGTACCATCAACGCACATCAGGCAGTCACGCGCAACCACAACAGGTCTGAGCAGCCACAGAAACTGCGAAACTAGTCAATTACTCGACTGCGTCCATAATCACTATTGTGTACTCTGCTGAATCAGGGCCGGTGTCCATAATCGCTATTGCGTACTCTGCTGAATCAGGCCCGATGTTAAAAATGATTTAATAGGGTCACAAAAACAGAAGATAATTGACAGACGTGTGACGCTTTGTGGGGGCTCATACCAATATACTAGGATGCATGTGTAGATAGCGGTGTACGTTGCACCCTCCATAGGAAACCAGTGTTCTCCCCAGAACATTTTTCCAGCCAGGTGGCATCAAGTAGCCGGATCGGGGCCCTCGCAATAATAAAAGGTTTTAAATCCTGACCTTATAATGAGTTAAACTGGAAATAACATTTTATATATTAATTCTCCTCTTCTTCTTAGAGGCCCAGTCAGTCATCTGCAGGTTCTGGTCCCTCTAGTGACATCAGTATCAGGTTATTTACTGCAGGCCCCACAGACGCAGCGTCCCCCCCACTGGCAGGCCCCACAGACGCAGCGTCCCCCCACTGGCAGGCCCCACAGACGCAGCGTCCCCCCACTGGCAGGCCCCACAGACGCAGCGTCCCCCCCACTGGCAGGCCCCACAGACGCAGCGTCCCCCCCACTGGCAGGCCCCACAGACGCAGCGTCCCCCCCACTGGCAGGCCCCACAGACGCAGCGTCCCCCCCACTGGCAGGCCCCACAGACGCAGCGTCCCCCCCACTGGCAGGCCCCACAGACGCAGCGTCCCCCCCACTGGCAGGCCCCACAGACGCAGCGTCCCCCCCCACTGGCAGGCCCCACAGACGCAGCGTCCCCCCCACTGGCAGGCCCCACAGACGCAGCGTCCCCCCCACTGGCAGGCCCCACAGACGCAGCGTCCCCACAGACACAGAATTTTTTGTTTTGTTATACAGCTCCCAGATACGGTCCATGCTATTATACAGGGGGAGGGGTCTCTGCCCTCCAGCCTGACACCACCCCTGCACTGTGATGGTCCCGAGCTGCACATCCCACCACACGGAACCTTTACCAACGTCACGTGTCCTTAACGCTGGTGGAGACGGAGCCTTCGATGAGATGAACGTGACGTCAGCGCAGCTCGGCATCATATCCAACATCAGTGTCCGTGGCAACAAGGACACGTTGCGGTTGACCTGGCAACAGGGGACGCGGGGTATTGGGGCGAGGGAGAGTGCCGGGCAGTAAGTTGGGGCAGGGGAAAGTACTGGGTGGTAGCAATTTCTTGCCAGACGTTGCGCCCGCAACAAACAGCCTGGGGAGAACACTGGAAAGCCATGCATGTTGGTCCATGTGGAAATACATATGGAGGAAATAATGACATAGGGAATTACACGCTGCAATGTGAATTCATTTGAGGACGGTCCTTATTACCTCCGTCCATTCCTCTTGCAGCATACGGCTTCACCGAGCCTCATTTCTCCTATATAACCCATGTGACGGCACATCACGTCTACATGAGTATGGGGCCTGTTCCTACAAACAGAGCATGCCTGGCTGGTGCGCCAAGTGTCACGCTGACAGTATAGGCCAAAGCCCAGCACTGCAGATGTGCAATACCCAGACAGTATAGGCCAAAGCCCAGCACTGCAGATGTGCAATACCCAGACAGTATAGGCCAAAGCCCAGCACTGCAGATGTGCAATACCCAGACAGTATAGGCCAAAGCCCAGCACTGCAAGACCCAGACAGTATAGGCCAAAGCCCAGCACTGCAGATGTGTAATACCCAGACAGTATAGGCCAAAGCCCAGCACTGCAGATGTGCAATACCCAGACAGTATAGGCCAAAGCCCAGCACTGCAGATGTGTAATACCCAGACAGTAAAGAGCTCTGTACATAGCAGGACATCTCCCTGAAAGTGTGCACAAGATAATTATACAGAGGGTCTAGCATCATCCTGACTAGTTACACAGGTGGGCTTCTCCCATAACCCAGTCTATGTCTGGGATAATATGAGATATGGTAAGAACTTACCTTTGTTATCTCTATTTCTACGAAGTCCATAGGGTTCCACAGGATATCTTGGGGTATAGGTGATTACGTCAGGCATCGGGCACCATCGAGTTAAGTTTTCAGTCCTCCCAGGATTCACTAGGGTCCCCCTCCTATACCCCGTCCCCGAGCCAAGGAATCTCAGTTTTGTACCAAGCCATAGGCCGGAGGAGAAGGAAGATCTGGATACACACAAGAATCACATTCTCACCAGAGGGAGACGGAAAAACCGGTGACCAGAGTAAAGCCCATCTGCAGCACAGGTGCGACAGGGCGGGAGTCCTGTGGAACCCTATGGACTTCGTAGAAATAGAGATAACAAAGGTAAGTTCTTACCATATCTCATTTTCTACTTCTGGGTCCATAGGGTATCCACAGGATACCTTGGGGATGTCCCAAAGCAGTATCCTTTAAGGGTGGGGATGCTCCTGTGCTGAAAGGAGAATCCGCCGCCCGAAGGAAGCATCCTGAGAGGCGAAGGTGTCAAACCTGTAATACCTCACGAAGGTATGGACAGAGGACCACGTAGCAGCCTTGCAGATCTGGACTGCAGAGGCACCACGTGGAGCTGCCCACGTAGGACCCACAGACCTAGTGGAATGAGCCTTCACAGAAGGAGGAACCGGCAGACCTGCATGAAGATAAGCTTCAGAAATAGCCATACGGATCCAGGCTGCCAAAGTTTGCTTTGAAGCAGGCCAACCCTTTTTACGTTAACCATAGAGGACAAACAAAGCGTCCGACTTCCTAAACGAAGAAGTGCGGTCAGCATAAGTCCTTAAGGCCCGCACAACATCCAAAGTGGACTCACCCATTGAAAGGCCAGGTGAGTTAAAGGCCGGAACAACTATTTCCTCGTTAACATGAAACTGGGAAACAACTTTGGGAAGAAACTCAGGACGAGTGCGTAGCACTGCCCTGTTGCCATGAAAAATCAAGAAAGGGGGTCTACAAGAAAGAGCCCCTAAATCAGAAACACGTCTGGCCGAAGCTATGGCCAGAAGGAAAACAAACAGTCTTAGCTGTTAGCCATTTAAGATCCACTGAGCCCAGTGGTTCAAACGGCGGTCCCTGAAGAGCCCTCAGGACCACAGCCAAATCCCAAGGCGCCACAGGTGGAACAAAGGGTGGCTGAATGCGTAGAACACCTTGCATAAAGGTGCGCACATCCGGGATTGTAGCAATCCTACGATGGAACCAGACAGAGAGGGCCGAAACCTGCACCTTCAAAGAAGCAAGGCGAATCCCATGGTCTAGTCCCGCTTGCAGGAAGGCGAGAATCCAAGACAGACGAAACTCCCGCGGTGCATAATCTCTCGGCCGACACCACTGGAAGAACGTATGCCACATGCGATGGTATATTCTCGCGGAAGACGGCTTCCGAGCATGGTACACACTACAGAGCTGGAAAACCCCCTGGACCTTAACATGGCCGTCTCAACAGCCACGCCGTCAAAGACAGCCGAGTCAGGTCCGGATGAAGACAAGGACCCTGTGACAGAAGGTCCAGACGTAGCGGCAACCGCAGAGAACTGTCCACGGACAGACCCTGAAGGTCTGAGAACCAGTGCCGTCTGGGCCATGCGGGAGCTATCAACAGGAGCGTCCCTCCTTCCTGTTTGAACTTCCGGATTACCCGTGGAAGAAGGGAAACCGGCGGAAAGAGATAAGCAAACCGGAACGTCCACCGGACGGACAGAGCATCCACCAGAGACGCCTCTTCGTCTCTTGTGCGAGACCCGTACACCGGCAACTTGTTGTTGTGCCGGGACGCCATGAGGTCGATCTCTGGAAGATCCCACCTGTCCACCAGCAGTTGAAAAAAGTCCAGGTGCAGGGACCATTCTCCCGGATGAACGTCCTGGCGACTGAGGAAGTCCGCCTCCCATGGCCGGAAGATTGCGCTCCGCCCATACCAGGATCCGAGACTCCTCCACGAGAGCCGCCCGACTTCGGGTTCCTCCTTGCCGGTTTATGTAGGCCACAGTGGTAGCGTTGTCCGACTGGACTTGCACTGGGTGACCTTGGAGAACCAGACGTTCCTGCTGGAGAGCGTTGAACACCGCTCGGAGTTCCAAGATGTTTAGTGGAAGCTCTGCTTCTGCCGGAGTCCACCTGCCCTGGAACAAGTGTGGACCCGAAACTGCTCCCCAGCCCCGAAGACTGGCGTCCGTCGTCAACAGGACCCAATTCGCCACCCAGAACGGACGACCCTTGTTGAGATGGGTCGTCTGTAACCACCAGGCAAGGGACAGGCGAACCTCCGGAGTGAGCACCATCATCTGGGATTTTAGAGACTGAGGCAGTCCAATTCCACTTGGACAGGATCAGGTGCTGCAGAGGTCTGGAGTGAAACTGGGCATATTCCACCATGTCGAATACTGACACCATGGAGCCCAGTAACCTCATCGCCGAGTGTAGAGACACCCGGCGGCTCTGCAGACAACTGCGCACCCTCGACTGTAAGGCAGAGATCTTTTCCCCCGTCACAAAGATCCTTTGCTGTCCTGAGTCCAATAAGGCTCCGAGGTGCAGAATCCGCTGAGACGGGACCAGGGTGGACTTCTGCCAGTTTATTAACCAGCCGTGCCGTTGCAGTAGCGCAATGGTCAGGTCCAAGTGCCGCAGAAGGAGCTCCGGAGATCCTGCCACTAATAGAAGGTCGTCCAAGTACGGCAACATGCGGACCCCCTGCAGCCGCAGGGAAGCCGCCATGACTGCCATCACCTTGGTGAAAACACGTGGTGCTGTCGCCAGGCCAAAAGGTAACGCCCGGAACTGGAAGTGGTCGCTGCAGATTGCAAACCTGAGGAACTGCTGATGGCGCAAAAGAATAGGGACATGCAGGTAAGCGTCCTGCATGTCCAATGACACCATGTAGTCCCCAGGTTCCAGCGCCAGAATGATGGACCGTAGGGTCTCCATCCGAAACTTCGGTACCCGCAAAGATTTGTTAAGAGCTTTGAGGTTGAGAATCGGATGAAACGACCCATTGGGTTTCTGCACCAAAAAGAGATTGAATAGAAACCCTGGCCCCTCTGGGAGAATGGAACAGGCACTATAACTCCAGCCTGGAGCATAGTGTGCAAAACCTTCCGCAGCTCCGTGGCTTTGTTCCGGTCTGATGGTAGACCCGTGGTGAAGAATCGAGCCGGGGGTCTGTGCGGGAAGGAGAAGGCATACCCGTGTGAGACCACCTCGAGAACCCAAGTGTCTGTCGTGGTGACCGACCAACACCGGGCGAACTGCAGCAGGCGGCCTCCCACTTTGAGATCCCCCAAAGGGAGGCCCGGACCGTCAGGCCACAGGCTTGTCATCTGGCTTAGGGACCGGACATCTGGTACTCCAGGCCTGCTTCCGGGGCTTGGCCGATTTTTTGGGGCCAGCCTGACGGGGAAAAGACTGTGCTTTAGGCCTACCCTGGGCCCTGTAAGCCCGAAAGGACGATGTACCTGAACCAGAAGGAACAGCAGCCGACGGGAGACATGCTGATTTAGCTGCCGCCAGCGTGGCTATAATCTTGTCCAGGTCCCTCTCCGTTAAAAGGCAATGCCTCCAAACCCTTTTTGGAATCAGCATCCGCCTTCCAGGATCGCAACCACAAAGTGCGACGAGCAGCCACCGCTGCCGAAGAAATTCGAGACGCCAGGGTACTAATATCTAAGGCCGCTTCGTTGATATAAGTGGCCAAATCCCAGAGATTGCCTATCAACTCCGCCTGCTCAGCCGAACAGTCGGGATCAAAGGACGCCTCCAACGTATCAGCCCAGCGCTCCATAGCTCTGGCGACCCAGCAAATGGCCATAGCCGGCCGTGCTGCCCCCCTGCAAGGGAATAGACGGACTTCAGGCAGATCTCTACCTTGCGGTCCGTAGCATCCTTAAGGGAGGACATGGATGGCATGGGTAACGTGGCACTACGGACAAGGCGTGTCACATGAGAATCCACCTATGGTGGAGATTCCCACTTAGCAAAATAATTGTCCGCAAACGGATACGCCACTGCTAAACGCCTTTGAGGCTGATATCGTTTGCCTGGCTGTTTCCACGCTTCCTCTAGGTGGTCAACTAATTGTCCCGAAAGAGGAAACACTGTGGTATCTCCTTTAACCTCTTTGAAATAGGCATATTTGGACTTTGATACCGGAGGTTCCTCATCCTCAATAACTAAAGCAGTCCGGACTGCACGAATAAGGCCAGGTATATACACCTTAGACTTAGCGTCCGACTCTTTAGGACGGGGAGGTTCCTGGTCAGAAAGATCCAGAATTTCCCCATCATCGGACGTCCCGTCGTCATCCTCATAAGGAGCGGACTGAGACGCCACCGGCCGCATCACAGACTCCCCTTGTAACACGTCCGACAAATGCTGTACAGAGCTTGTTAACAAATTAACCCACGCAGGCTCATGAGAGACCTGAGGAGGGGAAATAGGGTGACCGTTGGGTACCATTAATTGTCTCGGGAAACCCTGCATGGGTGACGACACCACTGACTGCTGGGACAATCCCATCTGAGTGAATGGAGGCTGCGGAGCTAACTGGCCCACGAGGGTTGTAAGCGCCTTGGAGAAACAAGCCCAGGGCGGCTCCTGTACCGGTGCTGTGACCGTAAGAGGTCACGCCAATAAACAACACAGACGGCATAGCCCTTCCGTGCTACCCTCCCCCTCCGCTATAGGTGCCTTGCACGTAGCACACCGAAGCTATACAGGGAAATCACTCTCAGACATAATGGTAAATATTTGACCCCTCTCAACAATACTTGTTCGTATAGTGAGAGACCACCCTGCAGCACCGCACCACAAGGGCTTTAGCAGAAAGACAGGGACAGTAATAAGGCTGACAGTAGAAAGTGAAAGTACAGGCAGCAGCGCTAGCACAGTCACATACAATGCAAAGAAACTCAATTCCTGCACTAACAGCGCTGATAAATCAACTACACAGACAGAGAGTCCGGTAGGACACAGCGCTGCATACACAGACCTGACCACAGCGGAGGAAAGGTATGCGGGGGGACCCAGACCACGATGCCTCCGTCCAGGCTTCCAGCAGCGTTCCCCATCCGGTTGTGAAGATGGCCGCCGAGGAGCAGAGAGGAGGCTGGCCTGGGGGAGGAGCGCTGCTACAGGGCCAGTCGGCAGAGTGCAGAGAGGGCTGTGTGCAGCGGGGGAGGCGCCGGCTGTGAGACAGGGAAGGCGCGCTCCCCTGGCATGCATTTAACTCCCGGGACGCCGCAGCACTACCGCTCTTCTGCGGTCCGCTGTCCCAGCGGGGTAGTGGAAGCGCAGGTTATATACCTGGCTCCACGCTGCAGCCAGTCCCCAGGGAGCCCCCTGCCTGGGGACTCTGGACCATGTAACAGCGGGGACCCACCGCGGGACCCCGCTGCTTACCTTGTCCCCCTTGATTCCGGCCATGGTCCTGAACATCTGGGGTCACCGCTAGCTGTGACCCCAGATGTCTACCAGCATCCCCGGATCAGTACCGGCGAACTGGTACCGGCTGGGGTGTAGGGAAGACAGCATGGACGTCAGGACTGACTGTCCATGCTGTACTTCCAGATGTGCAGCCACAGCTGCATGAAGAAAAACTTCAGGGGCTCTTCTTAGCCCCCACTCCAACAGGTGCATCCGACTCTGGACGGGCACCAAACTAAACTGAGGTGCCTTGGCTCGGGGGCGGGGTATAGGAGGGGGACCCTAGTGCATCCTGGGAGGACTGAAAACTTAACTCTATGGTGCCCGACGTCATCACCTATACCCCAAGGTATCCTGTGGATACCATATGGACCCTGAACTAGAAAGAGCAGTAAATACCACTGGCTTTTCCGGGTATTATGGAAGCCAGCCCAAGAGCGAGCAATCTACTCCGCTAGCACCATGAGTCTTCCTAGGCCACTGTGCAACTCATCATCGTACACCTCCCCTGCTGTGCAGCACAGAGGAAGGCAGCGTGCGAGTGGTCACATGGTGTATACTACACAGAGAACCCCGCATCTACTGGTAGCTACGCAGCGCATGGGAACCATCTAGGAAAATAATAAAATGACTTCAGGGTCCCCTGACAGATCATCATTATAGATCCTGCAACACAATGATACTCTTTTCTAAGTAGTAACAATATGAAACCCTGCATCTCTACTACATTCTGCAATGAACGGCCTAATGTGCCCAGGTTCCACCAGCTCCACTCATGAGGAGATGCAATCCTAGGAAGCTCCTGTAGATGCCACCTTCTACATACAAAAGCCTTCTGCATAAATGGGCAGCTCACATGAGAAGCTACGTTGTCTCACCTGCTTCCTTAGCCATGTCCGGGTAGTCAACCGCATCGCGGGGCTTCAGGAACTGCAAACAAAAACCCATCATTAATATTTTCTACATGACTACAGTAAAATAAAATGATGTAAAATGCAATAGAGGCAGATGCAGCATTCACCTAACCAGCGAGAACCGCTCAGGGCTACACAGGTGCATTCACTTACCAGGTGATGTAACTAGGATCAGCCAAGAGCAATATTACAGCACGAGAGGAACCCAGTATAATAACCCGCACAAAATGATGTTAAACAGGTTAAAGTGGAGATAACAAGAAAAAGTATTTAACAGGAGACCCCAAGAGCAGAGTGACACCACACAGTGCAGGAGACCCCAAGAGCAGAGTGACACCACACAGTGCAGGAGACCCCCAAGAGCAGAGTGACACCACACAGTGCAGGAGACAGTAAGAGCAGAGTGACACCACACAGTGCAGGAGACAGTAAGAGCAGAGTGACACCACACAGTGCAGGAGACCCCCCCAAGAGCAGAGTGACACCACACAGTGCAGGAGACCCCCCCAAGAGCAGAGTGACACCACACAGTGCAGGAGACCCCCCCAAGAGCAGAGTGACACCACACAGTGCAGGAGACCCCCCCAAGAGCAGAGTGACACCACACAGTGCAGGAGACCCCCCCAAGAGCAGAGTGACACCACACAGTGCAGGAGACCCCCCCAAGAGCAGAGTGACACCACACAGTGCAGGAGACCCCCCCAAGAGCAGAGTGACACCACACAGTGCAGGAGACCCCCCAAGAGCAGAGTGACACCACACAGTGCAGGAGACCCCCCAAGAGCAGAGTGACACCACACAGTGCAGGAGACCCCCAAGAGCAGAGTGACACCACACAGTGCAGGAGACCCCCAAGAGCAGAGTGACACCACACAGTGCAGGAGACAGTAAGAGCAGAGTGACACCACACAGTGCAGGAGACCCCCAAGAGCAGAGTGACACCACACAGTGCAGGAGACCCCCAAGAGCAGAGTGACACCACACAGTGCAGGAGACAGTAAGAGCAGAGTGACATCACACAGTGCAGGAGACAGTAAGAGCAGAGTGACATCACACAGTGCAGGAGACAGTAAGAGCAGAGTGACATCACACAGTGCAGGAGACAGTAAGAGCAGAGAGACATCACACAGTGCAGGAGACAGTAAGAGCAGAGTGACATCACACAGTGCAGGAGACACCAAGGGCAGAGTGACATCACACAGTGCAGGAGACACCAAGAGCAGAGTGACATCACACAGTGCAGGAGACCCCAAGAGCAGAGTGACATCACACAGTGCAGGAGACCGTAAGAGCAGAGTGACATATCACAGTGCAGGAGACCGTAAGAGCAGAGTGACATATCACAGTGCAGGAGACACCAAGGGCAGAGTGACATCACACAGTGCAGGAGACACCAAGGGCAGAGTGACATCACACAGTGCAGGAGACACCAAGGGCAGAGTGACATCACACAGTGCAGGAGACACCAAGGGCAGAGTGACATCACACAGTGCAGGAGATGGCGCTACAGATGTCAATCATCTGCGTTTTTGCACCGTATGGCAGAAGACGCTTGCCGTGACTTAGACGCTCGGCCACAGGTAGCGATTTATATTTTTTCCTAAGTTTTGTGTCTTATTCACACTGTAGCCGCATAGAAAGTCGCTGCAGTATACCAGCCACACTACATTAGTACTTCTGTCGCAAAGGTATTTGTATAACGCATAAGAACACATGGCACGCCACGGTCGCTAGCATCAGACCTCTGTCTTTCGCCTTTTAGGCCGGAGTACATGTAACGCCAGCATCCAGTGTTCCCTTGCATCGTACTTTTGTTGCATTAGTGATATGAATAAGGGGAACATTTACAGAGAAAGACGCATTGTGTGGCTAAGTGGCACAGTCCGTGGTGCGACAAACGGGGCCACTTAGTGCGATTGGAGAAAAGGTGTATGAGGACACATCTGTACAGGACTTGTCAGAAAGCCGGGTACATTGTGCTTGGTCTCATAGCAGGGTCAGATTTACATCGCTCATGATGGAGAAGCCCGCACAGAGGAAAACATGGCGGGGGCTAATGGTTATTACATAGATGAATCATTACCAGACTAAGGGGCAGATTTAGCATCTCACGTATGTGTAATGCTGAACGCAGATTCAGGCGTCCCCAGAAATGGTGGCATGACCCGAGGATTACTCAGGTGACCGGCAGCCCAGAGCCGTCCACCATCGCGACCATCGGTGATCCCAGCCGCAGATTTACAATTCAGTCTTTGCTAATATGTGAATGCAGTAGGAGGTGCGCGACGCCCCCTTGTAGCTTTTGCGGCTGGTCACATGACTGCGCCCCCGGCCTCGCCACTCCAGGAACAAGTGACAGATAAGGTCACATAGACTGTATCAGACCAAGGAGAGAAAAAAAAAAAAAAAAAAAGGACGACACTGGGTCAGGCCAGTCTCTGCGGCATAGGTACATGGTGCTGGCGACACACACGGAATCGGTATGAATTACTGCCGGACGCAAGTCCCGCAATTCAAATCCTGACAGCGGCTGGCCGGCATGGCTGAGAATCCCAATCATCCCAAGCTAAGTATTAACTAACCTAACCTCCCCCCCTAACCCTCCTTAGGGGTGCCTAACCCTAACCCCCCTTCCCCGCTGCCCAAACCCAAGACCCCCGGGGATGTGCCTAACCCTAAGTCACACACACATACTGTACATACATACATATTATCACACACACAGTACATACATATCACACACACTATACACACTGTACACACACACACACTGTACACACACACACTGTACACACTACACACACTGTACACACACTGTACATACATATTACACACACATTATCACACACACACTGTACATATTATCACACACACACTGTACATACATATTACACACATACATATTATCACACACACACACTGTACATACTACACACACTGTACACACACTGTACATACTACACACTGTACATACATATTACACACACATTATCACACACACACTGTACATACATATTACACACATACATATTATCACACACACACACACTGTACAGGTTGAGTCTCCCATATCCAAATATTCTGAAATACGGAATATTTTAGCATGACATAGTGAAATCTTTGATTTTTGATGGTTCAATATACACAAACTTTGTTAAAGGCACAAAATTACTAAAAATAAAGTTTAAAATGACTTAGAGGATGTATGTATAAGGTATATATGAAACAAATGAGTTTCATGTATGTACACAAACTTTGTTTGAGCCACAAAATTATTGAAATATTGTATAAAATTACCTGCAGGCTGTGTGTATAAGGTGTATATGAATCATAAATGTATTCTGTGTTTAGATTTGGGCCCTATTCCTTAGACATTTCAATATGGTATACAAATATTCCAAAATTCGGAATATTCCGATATCCAAAATAGCCTTTGTCCCAAGCATTTTGGATATGGGAGACTCAACCTGTAAATACATATTACACACACACTGTACATACATACATATCACACACATTTGCTTCTCATGGACAGTCACAGTACAAGGGTCAGAGAGAGCCTGTAATCATTAATACAGCGCTGCAGGAGTGTGTAAGAGGTGACTGTACACAGATTACTAGTGATACACTATATACAGACATACAGCGCTGATACACTATATACAGACATACAGCGCTGCAGGAGTGTGTAAGAGGTCACTGTACACAGATTACTAGTGATACACTATATACAGACATACAGCGCTGATACACTATATACAGACATACAGCGCTGATACACTATATACAGACATACAGCGCTGATACACTATATACAGACATACAGCGCTGATACACTATATACAGACATACAGCGCTGATACACTATATACAGACATACAGCGCTGATACACTATATACAGACATACAGCGCTGATACACTATATACAGACATACAGCGCTGCAGGAGTGTGTAAGAGGTCACTGTACACAGATTACTAGCGATACACTATATACAGACATACAGCGCTGATACACTATATACAGACATACAGCGCTGATACACTATACAGACATACAGCGCTGATACACTATTTACAGACATACATACAGCGCTGCAGGTGTGTGTAAGAGGTGACTGTACACAGATTACTAGTGATACACTATATACAGACATACAGCGCTGATACACTATATACAGACATACAGCGCTGATACACTATATACAGACATACAGCGCTGCAGGAGTGTGTAAGAGGTGACTGTACACAGATTACTAGCGATACACTATATACAGACATACAGCGCTGCAGGAGTGTGTAAGAGGTGACTGTACACAGATTACTAGTGATACACTATATACAGACATACAGCGCTGATACACTATATACAGACATACAGCGCTGATACACTATATACAGACATACAGCGCTGCAGGAGTGTGTAAGAGGTGACTGTACACAGATTACTAGCGATACACTATATACAGACATACAGCGCTGATACACTATATACAGACATACAGCGCTGATACACTATATACAGACATACAGCGCTGATACACTATATACAGACATACAGCGCTGCAGGAGTGTGTAAGAGGTGACTGTACACAGATTACTAGCGATACACTATATACAGACATACAGCGCTACAGACATACAGCGCTGCAGGAGTGTGTAAGAGGTGACTGTACACAGATTACTAGTGATACACTATATACAGACATACAGCGCTGATACACTATATACAGACATACAGCGCTGATACACTATATACAGACATACAGCGCTGCAGGAGTGTGTAAGAGGTGACTGTACACAGATTACTAGCGATACACTATATACAGACATACAGCGCTGCAGGAGTGTGTAAGAGGTGACTGTACACAGATTACTAGCGATACACTATATACAGACATACAGCGCTGATACACTATATACAGACATACAGCGCTGATACACTATATACAGACATACAGCGCTGATACACTATATACAGACATACAGCGCTGATACACTATATACAGACATACAGCGCTGATACACTATATACAGACATACAGCGCTGATACACTATATACAGACATACAGCGCTGATACACTATATACAGACATACAGCGCTGATACACTATATACAGACATACAGCGCTGCAGGAGTGTGTAAGAGGTGTCTGTACACAGATTACTAGTGATACACTATATACAGACATACAGCGCTGATACACTATATACAGACATACAGCGCTGATACACTATATACAGACATACAGCGCTGATACACTATATACAGACATACAGCGCTGATACACTATATACAGACATACAGCGCTGCAGGAGTGTGTAAGAGGTGACTGTACACAGATACTAGCGATACACTATATACAGACATACAGCGCTGATACACTATATACAGACATACAGCGCTGATACACTATATACAGACATACAGCGCTGATACACTATATACAGACATACAGCGCTGATACACTATATACAGACATACAGCGCTGATACACTATATACAGACATACAGCGCTGCAGGAGTGTGTAAGAGGTGACTGTACACAGATACTAGCGATACACTATATACAGACATACAGCGCTGATACACTATATACAGACATACAGCGCTGATACACTATATACAGACATACAGCGCTGATACACTATATACAGACATACAGCGCTGATACACTATATACAGACATACAGCGCTGATACACTATATACAGACATACAGCGCTGATACACTATATACAGACATACAGCGCCGATACACTATATACAGACATACAGCGCCGATACACTATATACAGACATACAGCGCCGATACACTATATACAGACATACAGCGCTGATACACTATATACAGACAGCTCGTGTTCTGGGTCCCGTCTGAGCACCGGCCAGGCATACAGGAACTTCTAGTTCCACAGCAGGGAGTCACAAACTGTATAATCCTGGATGAGTCCTGTATGTAAGCTCCTGGGGCTAGATTTACAGCAGCAGAATCCTAAATTCACACAACAGATGCAAAACACAGAATGTACACATAAATTAAATATGTATTGTATTTATTTTAGGGGTGTGCACCGGCCACTTTTTGTGTTTTGGATCTGGATCTTTCTTCGGTGTTTTGGATCTGTATTTAAAAAGCATAGAAACAGCTAAAATCACAGAATGTTTTTTTTTTTTTTGTTCCTATGCTATTATTAACCTCAATAACATTAATTTCCAGTCTATTCTGAACACCTCACAATAGTGTTTTTATGTCCAAAAGGTTGCACCAAGGTAGCTGGATGACTATGCTAAGCGACACGAGTGGGCGGCACAAACACGTGGCCCATCTAGGAGTGACAGTGGCAGACAGGGTGGCAGTTTGAAAAACTAGGCCCCAAACAGTACATAATGCAAAGAAAAAAAAGAGGTGCAAGATGGAATTGTCCTTGGGCCCTCCCACCCACCCTTATGTTGTATAAACAGGACATGCACACTTTAACAAACCAATCATTTCGGCCCCAGGGTCTGCCACATGACTGACTGAAATGATTGGTTCGTTTGGGCCCCCACAAAACAAGCTGGCAATTAATCTGTCCCTGCACAAACTGGCTCTACGGAGGAAAGATGTCGTCCTCATCCACCGATTCCTCACCCTCTTCAGTGTTGTGTACATACTCATCCTCAGAGTATTAATTCGTCCCCGCTGGAATTTACCACCACAGGTCCCTCTGTACGTTCTGGAGGCTGGCCTCCCTGGAAGAGTTGATTATTAATTTTGATGAACATCATCTTCTCCACATTTTGTGGAAGCAACCTCCTACGCCTTTCGCTGGCAAGGTTCCCGGCTGCACTAAACACTCTTTCGGAGTACACACTGGAGGGGGGGCAACTCAGGTAAAATAGAGCCGGTTTGTACAGGGGCCTCCAAATTGCCTTTTTTTCCTGCCAGTAGAGGTACGGACTGTCTGACATGCCTACTTGGATGCTGTCACCGATGTAATCCTCCACCATTCTGTCAGTGGTGACAGTATCATATGCAGTGACAGTAGACTTGTCAGAAATTGTTGCCAGGTCCTTCAGTCCAGACGTCCAAACTTGGTCCTGCCTGCCCTGCATCACCGCCAGCGGGTTGCTTAGGATACCCAAGTTGTTTCCTGGCAGCCCCAGTTGCGGGAGAAAATGAAGAAGGAGCTGTTGACGTGTCACGTTCCGCTTCAGCTGACAGCAGCTTTGCACCTCTGCAGGCTTGTCTCGGCCAGAAAGACACCACGTAGACTTTAAACCTAGGATCTTGCACGGTGGCCAAAATGTAGTGGTCGGATTTCAACAGATTGACCACCCTGGAATCCTGGCAAAGCGAATGAAGGGCTTCATCCACAAGTCCCACATACCGAGCGGAATCGCTCCGTCTTAGCTCCTCTTTCACTTTCTCCAGCCGCTTCTGCAAAAGCCTGATGAGGGGAATGACCTGACTCAAGCTCGCAGTGTCTGAACTGACTTCACGTGTGGCAAGTTCGAAGGACTGGAAAACCTTGCACAATATGGAAATCATTCTCCACTGCGCTTGAGTCAGGTGCATACCCCCTCCTTTGCCTGTCATAGGTGGATTTATAGGATTGAATGGCCTTTTGCTGCTCCTCCATCCTCTGAAGCATATAGAGGGTTGAGTTCCACCGCGTCACAACCTCTTGCTTCAGGTGATGGCAGGGCAGGTACAAGAGTGTTTGCTGGCGCTCCAGTCTTCGGCACGCAGTCGCTGAATGGCGAAAGTGGCCAGAAATTTTTCGGGCCACCCAAGCGTCTCCTGCACGCCCCTGTCGTTTTTCAAAAAATTCTGCACCACCAAATTTATTGTGTGAGCAAAGCATGGGACGTGCTGGAATTTGCCCAGATGTAATGCCCGCACAATATTGGTGGCGTTGTCAGATATCACAAATCCCCAGGAGAGTCTAAGTGGGGTAAGCCACTGGGCGATGATTTCCCTCAGTTTCTCTAAGAGGTTGTCGGCGGTGTGCCTCTTACTGAAACCGGTGATACACAGCGTAGCCTGCCTTGGAACGAGCTGACGTTTCTGAGATGCTGCTACTGGTGACGCTGCTGCTGTTGCTGCGTAAGGTGATACATCTACCCAGTGGGCAGTCACAGTCATATAGTCCTTAGTCTGCCCTGTTCCACTTGTCCACATGTCCGTGGTTAAGTGGACATTGTGTACAACGGCATTTTTTCAGGACACTGAGGACACTTTTTCTGACGTTTCTGTACAGTCTCGGTATTGCCAGCTTAGTGAAGTGGAATCTAGACGGGATTTGGAACCGGGGACACACTACCTCCATCAATTGTCTAAATCCCACTGCACTAATGGCGGATACCGGACGCACGTCTAACACCAACATAGCAGTCAAGGCCTCAGTTATACGTTTTGCTTCAGAATGACTGCTGTCGTACTTCATCCTCCTCGCTAAGGACTGTTGGAGGGTCAATTGTTTAGTAAAAGTAGTGGTGTTCCTACTTCCTCTCTGGGATGATGAACGACTCCCAGCAGCGGCAGCAGTAGGTGTAGCAATGCAGGATCCTCCGGAGGAATCCCGGATAGGAGAGTCAGTCATGCCAGTGACATGGCCTGCAGGACTACTTCCGATCCTGACGAGGAGGGAGTTGACGGTGTGGTTTGCAGGTGCTTGGATACAACAGGACAACAGGATTTAGGTGTCCCTGGACTGCTTACGGTCTTAGCCAAAGTTTCTGAACTTGACAGTAACTTTTTATGAACGTGCTGCAGGTGCCGTATAAGGGAGGATGTTCCTAGGTGGTTGACGTCCCTACCCCTACTTATTTCACCTTTACATATGGTACATATGGCAAGACAGTTGTCCCAATATGGATAAAAGTATTGCCAGACCAAAGAGGTGGAATGTTTGGTCTTCTGCCCAGGCATGACCGTGATGGGCTTTTTCATCCCACGGACAACAACTGTCTCCCCCGGAGCCTGATTTAAACAAACCACATCACCATCAGAATCCTCCTCACCAACTTCCTCATCAGCGCCAGCTACACCAGTATCCTCATCCTGTTGTACTTCAACAGTGACATCTTCAATTTGCATATCAGCAAGTGGACTGTGGGTGCTCCTTTCAGCACTTGCAGGGGGCGTGCAAATGGTGGAAAGAGCCACCTCTTCCCGTCCAGTGCTAGGAAGGTCAGGCATCGCAACCACCACCACACTTGGACTCTCCTTGGGGATTTGTGATATCTTCTTAGAACGCACAGTTCTTCGCTGTGCTTTTGCCAGCTTAACTCTTTTGATTTTTTTAGAGGAAGGAGGGCTTCCATCGTCATGTGAAGCTGAACCACTAGTCATGAACATAGGGAAAGACCTTAGCCGTTCCTTGCCACTCCGTGTCGTAAATGGCATATTGGCAAGTTTACGTTTCTCCTCAGATGACTTAAATGTTTTTTTTTTTTTTTTTTTTAAGGTCATTTTCCTGAACTTCGTCATTTGGGATTGTATGTGCCCTCTACGATGACATTGGGCATCGGCCTTGGCAGACGACGTTGATGGTATGTTATCGTCTATGTCATGACTAGTGGGAGCAGCTTCAGCACTAGGAGGAAGTGGTTCTTGATCTTTTCCTATTTTATTTTTATCAGACAAATTTTTGTCCTCCATTTATGTGATATTGATGCACGTGCGGCGGCTAAGGCGCACACAAACAAAAAATAAAAAAAAAAATCTTTGTTTTCCCCCCGGCAATTTGGGTGTTACACGACCCTTCAACAGACGACCCTTCACTTATGACACAGGCGCACGCTTGGTGCTGCTACATTATTGATGCACGTGCGGCTACAGCACAAACAGAATTTTTTTGCACTTGAGGGGAGCACCCCTGATGGACAGAGCACCCCCTGGACAACACTACAGCACCCCTTTAGGACTACAGCCTTTATAGGACACTGCACAACACAGCCCAGCCAGCCCCTATGGACTTTGGAGTGGACACAGGGCCTGATTCAGCTCGGCTCGCAAGCGGGTCGATGGTGGCCCAGTGCACACGTGCAAGCCCCGTAGCGAGTGAGAACTTCACTCGCTCCGGGGCTCGCAACAAAATGGGGCGGCTGTTGATGTTGATTGACAGCTCACCCCGTTTTGTAGGCGGGTGGGGGGGTGGCTGCACAAACGGAGGCGTTCCCGAAGGAACGCCTGACGTTTGTGGGCGGCCATACTGACATCACTCGTGATGTCAGTAGCGGACTTCCTGCTCTATTAGAGCTGGAAGTCCACTCGGAATTGCGAGTGCCGAGACCCTACCTTTGGGTCTCCTCGCAACGCCGATGGTCGCGGTACACCCTCCTGTTTCACTGTCCACAGCCAGAGTGAAAAATGGCGCTGGCGCGGGGACCTTTTATTGAATCCAAAACCCGCGAGAATCCGACAGCGGGATGATGACGTTTTGCCTCGATTTCAGATCAGAGTCAGGCGGGAAAATTTGAACCTGACTCGGATTTCAGGCTATCCGAACCCGCTCATCATTCATACACACAGTATATCGATATACAGACACAGGCATAATCACAGATGTACAGTATATCTATATAGGCATAAATACACAGATGTACAGCATATACACAGTATATGTATAGAGGCATAAACACACAGATCAATATAGGCATAAAGACACAGACCTACAGCGCCTTGCAATAGTACTCACCCCCTTGGCTTTTTACAGTTTGTTACATTACAACCTGTAATTTTTTTATTTTATTTTTCCCAATCTGAATTTTATGTGATGGATCTGCACAAAATAGTCTAATTTGGTGAAGTGAAATGAGAAAAATATATAAAAAATAATCTTTATAAATAAAATTCTGAAAATTGGCATGTGCATATGTAATCACCCCCTTTGCTATGAAGCCCCTCAAAAGTTCTGGTGCAGCCAATTACCTTCAGAAGTCACATAATTAGTGAAATGAAGCCCACCTGTGTGACATCTAAGTGTCACATGATCTGTCAGTATAAACTCACCTATTCTAAAAGGCCCCAGAGGCTGCAACACCACTAAGCAAGAGGCATCACACCATGAGGACCAAGGAGCTCTCCAAACAAGTCAGGGACAAAGTTGTTGAGAAGTACAATTCTGGGTTGTGTTCTAAAAGTATATCCAAATCTTTGATGATCCCCTGGAGCACCATGAAATCCATCATCATCAAATGGAAAGAACATGGTACCACAACAAACCTGCCAAGAGAGGGCCGCCCACCAAAACTCACAGACCGGGCAAGGAGGGCATTAATCAGATAATCAGAGAGGCAGCACAGAGACCAAAGGTAACCCTGAAGGAGCTGCAGAGTTCCACAGCAGAGACTGGTGTATCTGTGTATGTGACCACAATAAGCCGTACAGTCCATAGAGCTGGGCTTTATGGGAGAGTGGCCAGAAAAAAGCCATTACTTAGTGATAATGAGAAGAAGACACGATTTGAGTTTGCTAAAAGGCATGTGGGCGACTCCCCAAATGTATGGAGGAAGATGCTCTGGTCAGATGAGACTAAAATGTAACTTTTCGTCCACCAAGGAAAACGCTATGTCTGGCGCAAACCCAACACATCCCATCACCCCAAGAACACCATCCCCACATTGAAACATGGAGGTGGCAGCATCATGCTGGGGGGATGTATTCAGCAGCAGGGACTGGGAAACTGATCTGAGTCGAGGGAAAGATGGATGGTGCTAAATACAGGGATATTCTTGAGCAAAACCTGTGTCAGTTGCCTGTGATCTGAGACTGGACGGAGGTTCACCTTCCAGCAGGACAATGGCCAGAAGCATACTGCTAGAGCAACACTCCAGTGGTGTAAGGGGAAACATGTAAATGTGTTGGAATGGACGAGTCACAGCCCAGATCTCAATTGAGAATCTGTGGTCAGACTTGAAGATTGCTGTTCACAAGCGGAAACCATCCAACATGAAGGAGCTGGAGCAGGTTTGCCTTGAGGAATGGGCAAAAATCCCAGGGGCAAGATGTGACAAGCTCATAGAGACTCATCCAAAGCGACTTGCAGCTGTAATTGCCGCAAAAGGTGGCTCGACAAAGTACTGACTTTAGGGGGGTGAATAGTTATGCACGCTGAAGTTTTCTGTTATGTTGTCCTAAATGTTGTTTGATTCACAATCTAAAAAAAAAAAAAAAAACAACGTCACAGTTGTAGGCATGTTCTGTGAATGAAATGATGCACACCTTCACACAATCCATTGTAATTCCAGGTTGTAAGGCAACAAAACCTGAAAAAATGCAAAGGGTGTGAATACTTCTGCAAGGCACTGTATATAGGCATAAACACACAGATGTACAGTATATCTATTGTGGCAGTATCACCAGAGGTGGCGCTGGTGAGCAGCATATTCTGTGTGGAGCAGGGGAGATCCGCCCACCCCAGAGTAGCAAAGCATTGTGGGAAGATGTATAATGGCTGCCATATGACCAGAGCCCAGGTGATGCTGCTGGTGGACACAGTCAGACAGTCCAGGTGGGGCTGCAGTGTGAGTGAAGCAGACCAGGTGGTCAGGATCATACCTGCAAGGAGAGAGGGAGATCTCTATACCTCTGAATGTCCTTGTGAGAGGCGGCAGCCAACAAGCTGAGAAAGCTATACCAGGCCAGGAGGCCACTGTCCAGTCCTGCATGTGGCAGGGAGGACCACAAATCTCAGAGACTGAGAGACTGTCATGCAGAGTAGTTGCTTCTGTAAAGAGGATTCAAGAAGTGAGCTAGTGTCCTAAACAAGGGCTAGGCGTTTATTATATTTCGGTTTCCTGATTATGCTGGAAGTAAAGCACCATTTATGTTTATTTAACTGGAATGCTACATGTGGACTCCAATTCTGCACCTACTCACTGCACCACTGACCCCAGTCTACCAAGCCAATTACCCCAAGTATCAGATATGGTGGAGAAAGCGAGCATCAAGATTCTACGCTCACAGGTCTACGCAACAAGATCTGCACAGAAAGTGGCGGATCTGGCTCTGGTGTTGAAAGGAAAAAAGACTCTTTAATTGTGTCCACTCAAGTAAAGCTTAAAGATTGTGAGTTGGAGAGAAGTTCTCTGGCTGAAGAGTTCTGTGAAGTAAAATAAGTATCTCCAGATACTGCAGACTCGCGGCCAGTGTGAAATTAACCGTGAAGGAAAAGAGATGGAGATGGTCAGTCTTAAAGTTAGCTGTAAGGAGCAAGTACAAACTCTCCATTCCAATTTACTTGCAGCTAAAGCAGTTTCAGAATGTCTGACAGAAAGAAATGCATTCCTGGAGGAAAGTATGCATAAAGCCGCAAAGCAAATCTTTGGGGGGGGGGGGGGGGGGGGGGGGGAGAGATAGAGAGACAGAGACAGATTAACCTTGCCCATGGCAGGGCTTGGAAGTTGCAAGAACAGAAGAAGAACCTTGAAAAGTGTCTGCTAAGTAAACAGGACCAGTTGCAAAGATTCCAAGCGGAGAGGAATACCAAAGAACTGGAATTACAATGTGTATTGAGAGTGGCAGCGTCTGAAATAGTTGTATCAAAGTTAGGAAATTCCCTAAAGGTCCGTCTTGGAAAAGTGGATGAGAGTCCTTGCAGTGACCTACAACTTACACTGAGAAGGGGGCATGGTCATCGGAAAAGGGGGCATGTCTAATAAGACGCGTCCCCTTTTCGTCACTCTTGGGGGCGTGCCCGGCTCTCACGGACACACCGGGCAGCCCCAAGCCCTGCAGACAGGGAGAATAGATGCCGGGCGCATGCGCCCGCCGTCTATTCTCCGCGGTGACCGGGTCACCGCATGTTTCGTCCACCCGCGGGACACTGCGGCCCGCGGGGTGAGAACGGCTCCCGCAGGCTGTGAGGGCAGGGCGCTTTTTGCCCTCCTCCTATATACACATGCTGTGTAGTGAGTGTATATATACTACTCTCTCACACTATCTATCTCTCACTATACTAGTGCTATACAGTATGTGTGTCTATACTAGATGTATATGTGTGTGTGTGTATATCACTATACTAGTAGTACTATGTCTGTGTGTACTCATATAGTGAGTGTATATACTATACTATACGCTGTATATGTGTGTGATATATATATATAGTGTATATGTGTGTATGTGAGTATATATAAGTGTATATGTGTTGTGTATATATATACTCGACTATCTAGCAGTCGAGAGTATAATATATACTCCACTAGTACACATACATTATATTTACAACACACCACACACTATACACATACATATATATATACACACACACACTATACACATACATATATATATAACACACACACACACACTACACATAATATATATACACATCTATACACATACAGTATATATATACACACACACACTATACACAGTACATATAAGACACACACACACTAGACACATACATATATATATATACACACACTATACACATACATATATATACACACACTATACACACACACACTATACACATAGATATATACACACTAGACACTTACTATTTATATAGTATAGTATACACACTATACACAGAGATATATAGTATACACTCACACACACTATACACATACATATGAGTATATACACACACTATGACACATACATATATATACTCACACTATACACACAACACACACTATAGCACATATATATATACACACTATACACATACATATATATATATATACACACACTATACACATATATATATATATACACACTATACACATACATATATATATACACTATACACATACTATATATATAACTATACACATACATATATATACACACTATACACATACATATATATACACACTATACACATACAATATATACACACTATACACATACATATATACACACTATACACACACTATACACATACATATATACACACACTATACACATACATATATACACACACTATACACATACATATATACACACTATACACATACATATATACACACTATACACATACATATATACACACTATACACATACATATATACACACTATACACATACACACTATACACATACATATATATATATACACACTATACACATACATATATATATTTATACACACTATACACATACATATATACACACTATACACATACATATATACACACTATACACATACATATATACACACTATACACATACATATATACACACTATACACATACATACACATATACACACTATACACATACTATATACACACTATTACACATACATATACACACTATACACATACATATATATATACACACACTATACACATACATATATACACACTATACACATACATATATATATATATACACACTATACACACTATACACATACATATATACACACACTATACACATACATATATATATACACACTACACATACATATATACACACTATACACATACATATATACACACTATACACACACTATACACATACATATATACACACTATACACATACATATATACACATACATATATACAACACTATACACATACATATATACACACCACACTATACACATACATATATACACATACATATATACAAACTATACACATACACTATACACATACATATATACACACTATACACATACATATATACACACTATACACATACATACACACTATACACATACACTATACACACACTATACACATATATATACACACTATACACATATATATACACACTATACACACTATACACATACATACACACTATACACATACATATACACATACATATATACACACTATACACACACACTATACACATACATATATACACACTATACACATACATACACACACTATACACACACTATACACATACATATATACACACTATACACATACACACTATACACATACATATATACACACTATACACATACATACACACTATACACATACATATATACACATACATATACACACTATACACATACACTATACACATATATATACACACACTATACACATACATATATACACATACATATATATACACACTATACACATACATACACACACTATACACATACATACACACTATACACATACACACTATACACATACATATATACACACTATACACATACATATATACACACTATACACATACATATATACACACTATACACATACATATATACACACTATACACATACATACACACTATACACACACTATACACACATTTATGAGGTGAGACACACACCTTGGTCATGCCGACCCCCACCACATAGACTCTGCGCTGTGACGGCCCCATGGTGTCAGATCTCGGTGTCAGAGAGCGGAGGAGACTTCGTGTGACAGGAAGAAGCTGCTACCAGCACTGTGACTGTCCTACAGCCAGGGACTATATATATAGGGGCTAGAGACCGCCCACCGGACACATAAAGCGGCGACGCCTCCCCGACTGCTAAGGACCCTGTGACTGTATGTAAACACTTTAAGAGGGCGTGTCTATAGCCAGCATAGAGTCCAATCAGAGCGCACTTAGGTGACAGCTGCTGTGGCAAAGGCGGTCTGAGCTGTCAGTCGCACAGGCCCCGCCTCCGGATCCGGAAATAATGACACGCGGTCACCGCTAGGGGCGCTCAGTCTCTGCCACAGATCCAGCCGCATAATGAGGAGCTTAGTGCGGGGGCTGCTGGCTGCCGGGGCCCGGAGAGGGGTCAGCACCGCTGCCCCGGGGCACAGGGAGGTCCGTGTTACCCCGCTAGAGGGGCGCAGTGCGGGTGAGTAGCTATGCCTCGTGTACACGGTCCCTGCTCATTCCTCTGCCCCCCTGTGCCTCAGCTCAGTCTGCTATATGCCGGCCATACACTAGTACTGCTATATCATTCCTCTGCCCTCCTGTGCCTCAGCTCAGGCTGCTATATGCCGGCCATACACTAGTACTGCTATATCATTCCTCTGCCCTCCTGTGCCTCAGCTCAGGCTGCTATATGCCGGCCATACACTAGTACTGCTATATCATTCCTCTGCCCCCCTGTGCCTCAGCTCAGGCTGCTATATGCCGGCCATACACTAGTACTGCTATATCATTCCTCTGCCCTCCTGTGCCTCAGCTCAGGCTGCTATATGCCGGCCATACACTAGTACTGCTATATCATTCCTCTGCCCCCCTGTGCCTCAGCTCAGTCTGCTATATGCCGGCCATACACCAGTACTGCTATATCATTCCTCTGCCCCCCTGTGCCTCAGCTCAGGCTGCTATATGCCGGCCATACACTAGTACTGCTATATCATTCCTCTGCCCTCCTGTGCCTCAGCTCAGTCTGCTATATGCCGGCCATACACTAGTACTGCTATATCATTCCTCTGCCCTCCTGTGCCTCAGCTCAGGCTGCTATATGCCGGCCATACACTAGTACTGCTATATCATTCCTCTGCCCCCCTGTGCCTCAGCTCAGTCTGCTATATTCCGGCCATACACTAGTACTGCTATATCATTCCTCTGCCCTCCTGTGCCTCAGCTCAGGCTGCTATATGCCGGCCATACACTAGTACTGCTATATCATTCCTCTGCCCCCCTGTGCCTCAGCTCAGTCTGCTATATGCCGGCCATACACTAGTACTGCTATATCATTCCTCTGCCCTCCTGTGCCTCAGCTCAGTCTGCTATATGCCGGCCATACACTAGTACTGCTATATCATTCCTCTGCCCTCTTGTGCCTCAGCTCAGGCTGCTATATGCCGGCCATACACTAGTACTGCTATATCATTCCTCTGCCCCCCTGTGCCTCAGCTCAGTCTGCTATATTCCGGCCATACACTAGTACTGCTATATCATTCCTCTGCCCTCCTGTGCCTCAGCTCAGTCTGCTATATGCCGGCCATACACTAGTACTGCTATATCATTCCTCTGCCCTCCTGTGCCTCAGCTCAGTCTGCTATATGCCGGCCATACACTAGTACTGCTATATCATTCCTCTGCCCCCCTGTGCCTCAGCTCAGTCTGCTATATGCCGGCCATACACTAGTACTGCTATATCATTCCTCTGCCCCCCTGTGCCTCAGCTCAGTCTGCTATATGCCGGCCATACACTAGTACTGCTATATCATTCCTCTGCCCTCCTGTGCCTCAGCTCAGTCTGCTATATGCCGGCCATACACTAGTACTGCTATATCATTCCTCTGCCCTCTTGTGCCTCAGCTCAGGCTGCTATATGCCGGCCATACACTAGTACTGCTATATCATTCCTCTGCCCCCCTGTGCCTCAGCTCAGTCTGCTATATTCCGGCCATACACTAGTACTGCTATATCATTCCTCTGCCCTCCTGTGCCTCAGCTCAGTCTGCTATATGCCGGCCATACACTAGTACTGCTATATCATTCCTCTGCCCTCCTGTGCCTCAGCTCAGTCTGCTATATGCCGGCCATACACTAGTACTGCTATATCATTCCTCTGCCCCCCTGTGCCTCAGCTCAGTCTGCTATATGCCGGCCATACACTAGTACTGCTATATCATTCCTCTGCCCCCCTGTGCCTCAGCTCAGTCTGCTATATGCCGGCCATACACTAGTACTGCTATATCATTCCTCTGCCCTCCTGTGCCTCAGCTCAGTCTGCTATATGCCGGCCATACACTAGTACTGCTATATCATTCCTCTGCCCTCTTGTGCCTCAGCTCAGGCTGCTATATGCCGGCCATACACTAGTACTGCTATATCATTCCTCTGCCCTCCTGTGCCTCAGCTCAGTCTGCTATATTCCGGCCATACACTAGTACTGCTATATCATTCCTCTGCCCTCCTGTGCCTCAGCTCAGTCTGCTATATGCCGGCCATACACTAGTACTGCTATATCATTCCTCTGCCCTCCTGTGCCTCAGCTCAGTCTGCTATATGCCGGCCATACACTAGTACTGCTATATCATTCCTCTGCCCCCCTGTGCCTCAGCTCAGTCTGCTATATTCCGGCCATACACTAGTACTGCTATATCATTCCTCTGCCCTCCTGTGCCTCAGCTCTGTCTGCTATATGCCTGCCATACACTAGTACTGCTATATCATTCCTCTGCCCTCCTGTGCCTCAGCTCAGTCTGCTATATGCCGGCCATACACTAGTACTGCTATATCATTCCTCTGACCCCTGTGCCTCAGCTCAGTCTGCTATATGCTGGCCATACACTAGTACTGCTATATCATTCCTCTGCCCTCTTGTGCCTCAGCTCAGGCTGCTATATGCCGGCCATCCACTAGTACTGCTATATAATTCCTCTGCCCTCCTGTGCCTTAGCTCAGGCTGCTATATCATTCCTCTGCCATTCTGTGCCTCAACTCAGTCTGCTATATGCTGGCCATACACTAGTACTGCTATATCATTCCTCTGCCCTCCTGTGCCTCAGCTCAGTCTGCTATATGCTGGCCATACACTAGTACTACTATATCATTCCTCTGCCCTCCTGTGCTTCAGCTCAGTCTGCTATATGCTGGCCATACACTAGTACTGCTATATCATTCCTCTGCCCCCCTGTGCCTCAGCTCAGTCTGCTATATGCCGGCCATACACTAGTACTGCTATATTATTCCTCTGCCCTCCTGTGCCTCAGCTCAGTCTGCTATATGCCGGCCATACACTAGTACTGCTATATCATTCCTCTGCCCCCCTGTGCCTCAGCTCAGTCTGCTATATTCCGGCCATACACTAGTACTGCTATATCATTCCTCTGCCCTCCTGTGCCTCAGCTCTGTCTGCTATATGCCTGCCATACACTAGTACTGCTATATCATTCCTCTGCCCTCCTGTGCCTCAGCTCAGTCTGCTATATGCCGGCCATACACTAGTACTGCTATATCATTCCTCTGACCCCTGTGCCTCAGCTCAGTCTGCTATATGCTGGCCATACACTAGCAGTACTATATCATTTCTCTGCCCTCCTGTGCCTCAGCTCAGTCTGCTATATGCTCACCATACACTAGCACTGCTATATCATTCCTCTGCCCTCTTGTGCCTCAGCTCAGGCTGCTATATGCCGGCCATCCACTAGTACTGCTATATAATTCCTCTGCCCTCCTGTGCCTTAGCTCAGGCTGCTATATCATTCCTCTGCCATTCTGTGCCTCAACTCAGTCTGCTATATGCTGGCCATACACTAGTACTGCTATATCATTCCTCTGCCCTCCTGTGCCTCAGCTCAGTCTGCTATATGCTGGCCATACACTAGTACTACTATATCATTCCTCTGCCCTCCTGTGCTTCAGCTCAGTCTGCTATATGCTGGCCATACACTAGTACTGCTATATCATTCCTCTGCCCCCCTGT